>JAJOOO010019491.1:0-10378 GCA_029582685.1 Solanum piurae | reverse complement strand
GTTCCAGTGCTATTAGAGCCCAACCCCACTAGTTTCAATCAAGAATGGACTAGCATGTTAAATGTTGTGTATAACTCACCAATAAATCTCTCTAATAATATGAAAGCAAAGTACAGAAAAAGGAATTCTGTATTTCTTTCAAAATAGTTCTTGAATAGTTAGCATAAGCACTAGCGACCATGAACTGTTGAAATAGACATATCGTTGACAGAAGATGTTGCTATACTTGCTGATGAAGAGTGTTTAACTGAACTATGATTCTCTGATCTGAATATAAGGCTAGGTTGTTTAGGGAAAGGAAGATTTGTTTCATTGCACAGCATGAAGACCACTTCTGACATAGTCGGTCTGTCATCTGTAAACGGTTGTACACACAAAAGGCCAATGTGGATGCATCTCAAAACTTCACAAGCTTCATATGAGCCACCTAACAATGGATCAACAGCATCTAAAGCCTTTTCATCCTTCCAAAGATCCCAAACCTGAAGTAGAAACACCACAATGCATCACAATCAAAATTTCAGGCAATTTCTTCTCTACAAGAAAAGTGACTATAACACCAAAAATTGAAATTCTGAAATACAAAATCTCGATCTATTCAGCACTTTTAACAACCTGAAAGGGAATTGTTTCCAAATTATTGTTTGCAGTACTACCATCCATGACACAGCTTATGTCTAAGGCAACTGTAAGATAATAAATGCGATTTCTCGATTTTAACAGCATATATATGTTTGTACTTACATATCCAACTAAATGTCGAGATTGCTCCTGATCCTTATGACTGTTGTTCTTTCTGCCAGTGATAATTTCTAAACACAACACCCCAAAACTGAAAACATCAGACTTTGCTGAGAAGTGCCCTACCATTGCATATTCAGGTGACATATAACCACTGCAATAGATAAGCGATATCAAGATTTATCATTATAAAGATCACATGCACATATCTAACATAACTCATTTATGTTTATACACAACTTGACATACTTACTATGTTCCAACAACTCGATTTGTGTTTGCTTCAATTTGGTCACCTCCAAATATTCTGGCCATTCCAAAGTCTGATATTTTTGGTTGCATGGAGGCATCGAGTAAAACATTGCTTGCTTTTAGATCCCTATGAATAATTCTTAGTCTAGAGTCTTGGTGAAGGTATAACATTCCTCGTGCAATCCCATGTATGATTTCAAACCGTTTTCCCCAATCCAACAAAGGCCCTTTTGTTTTATCTGGATCACAGTTTGATAGTTGGTGAATAAGAAATCTTGTAGGGACACACACACACGTTAAAGCAGTAATCATTAATCATCAGTGAACATGTAAAAGCATGTAGAGACTGGAAGTCAATGAAAAAATTTCGGTCCTGGAGATGTTCCTTACCAAAAATAAAACTGTCCAAGGATTTGTTTGGCATATATTCATAAACCAACATCTTCTCTCCTCGTTGAACGCAACATCCTAAAAGCCTCACCAAATTTCTGTGCTGAAGTCTTGCAATTAGTGTGACTTCATTCTTGAACTCCTCCGTCCCTTGCCCTGAAGTTACTGAAAGTCTTTTGACAGCTATTACTTGTCCATCTGTCAGGTGACCCTGATATTGAATCCAGATCATTATTTGGTAAGATAGTTTTTTTTTTTTTTTTTAGGGTGAAAAGCTTGGTTTAACAAGTATTATTACATCTATTTGCAACCTCCTATAAAGATAATGTTGATCGCTAGGAATTCAATCATGTTTGGGAGTTGTTACCTTATATACGCTACCAAATCCTCCTTCACCAAGTTTGTTAGCATCAGAGAACTTATCAGTGGCATTAGTTATTGTGGTTAGATCAAAGATTGAAATTTCTGCATGTTTACTTTCATCCATGCCGTCATAGGATGCTAAACTTTCACTTCTCTCATTATCTGTACATCAGCAAACACCGATTAGGATCAAATGAAATTTGCAGTAATGTTATTGTTTTTGCTGCACAATAAAGAAAGGTAGCAGAGAGATCTAAGTTGCTATAGGTGCTTCACCATTAAAGCTGCTGTACAGATACTGAAAATATTCGACTAAAGTATGATGTAGAATAATATCCTTACCATTTCTCCTTATATTGATCACCAAACAACATGCCAAAGAGAGTGCAAAAATTATTGCTGCAGCAGACCCTACTAGAATCCTTATCGTTCTTTTCCTATTATGGCCTCTTGAATTCTTCGAGAATTGCGCTGAACAAACAAAAAATGAGAACTTCCAGTAAACACCAGGGTTAGATACTGTGTACTAGTACTAACCAAAAATGTTCAACTTGCATATTTCTTCTCCACATAATATTGAATTACCTAAATCCTCACACAATATATTAAGTTAACTCCTTACCTAAATCAGATGCAGAGACTCTGATATATAAATCTTGGGCCCCATCTGTAAATTGCTTTATGTCTATCAACTCACCATACCAAGTAATGCATCCACTTCCTCCTGCACTAATATTAGCACTTGCATAGGCTGTGCAGGAGCAATTCTTCAGACACAACGCTTCACAGTCCTTCAGTCCCATGCTCTTGTTCATCCGAGCTGCACCTGTGTCGGGGACCTTTACATGACTTAATGTGACAAATCCCTCACCACTGTTGCACATCTCTTCATTTTTCTTCCTCAAACATCCATGAGAGCCATCTCTCAAGAACCATTGTCGGCTTAGCTTTGGCTCGTACCCTGGAAGACAACTGCATTCAAATTCAGCCAAATTGAACAAATTGCAATTGCTAAATGCTCCACAATGTTCATAATTGTCACAAGGGTCTTTAGGGGCAGACCAAAATTGCACCCACTTTTGCTCACTCTCTTGCCAAGTTAACCGGTTCACTATCCCGGATTCATTCAGGACCATTCTTGAGATTATTGAACTGTCATGTATGCCATATGTCAAGGAAACCTCGGTATCATTGTTCACATAACTGAGGCTGAAGATGAATCGTGGGCTCATTTCTGGTACACCACTCCAACCATGACCCGTCCAGGATCCTGTCCGCCAAATCCTGCTAGAGTTCTTGTACAAGAAAACTTGAGGTGTCCCATTGAGCTCCATTGTGTAACGATACTCTCCAGTGCCTGGATCGTTCAACGATTTCCAGGATGTTAGAAACCGGTTCAAACCCGTCCTCTTGTCTATTCCATATTTCATTGAAGGAAGCAGAGTATTGGTAGGATAATCAAAGCTCTGCCACTCAGTAACATCCATTTTGGAGTCTTGAAACAATATAAAATTCCCTGAATCGTCCAGCTTAGCTGTATACGAGTCTGCTCGTTTTGTAGCTGAAGAAACATTAGTTCTCCAGGCTGCAGTTTTTGTTTCCGCATCGAGATGTACAACAAGATTTCCAGTTGAATCGATGGTGAGAATCCCAGATGTGCCATTAACAGGGTTGTCTCTGTTGGCAACCCAAACAACAGTTAGTTCAGGAACATTGTTGTACCAAATTCCGACGTAACGTTTACCAGGGGAATTCCCAAAGAAACCCAAAGCAAAAGATTTCCCTGAAGAGATTAACAAATCACCATCTTTGAGAGTTTGGTTAAAGGAAATGGTATCTATGGAACTACAAAATGGGACAAGAAATGAAACAATTACTATCAACAACTCTTTCTTCTGACACATAACTGATGCTTTCTAACAGGTAATCTTCTCTGTTTAGGTTCCTAAAACTTTGAACTCTGGACCAAAATGAAAGACATTAAATTTTGCCTACGTAGAGTTAGGTGGATAGGGACCCCATATACTTAATATCAAGATTATAACTACTCTCTAGAGTTCACTTTCGTACTTAACTTGTTGGACTGTCTTTGCGTATAGACATGTCAAATGAGCAGATTGGGCTGAATTTGGACGGATCAAATAAATTATACCCAAACAAAACTAGAATAATGCGATAACACGGGATCAAAACTCATTATTTTTCGCTTGATTATACTTCAAACTTTCTATAGCCGTGCAATATGTCTACTTGTATTCACGAATCTCTCACGTTCGCAATTAATTATACACAAACAAAGTCCAACAAGTCAGTAAGAAAGTGGACTCAAGACTCAAGAGAGTAGTTATAATTTGATTTAAGACATAAATTGACTCAGTGATTATGTGTCGTGAAGCTTGTGAAATTGAAGGTACAAATCTTTTGACTAATTCAATCGTTGCATTAACTAGGAGGTTAGGGTGAAAGTAAGGGTTGTTTGCGTCACATCACATCAGTATATCAATATGTTTCTTATCGTTTTGACCGTCCCAATTTATATGACATCATTCAAAAGTCAAATGAATTTTTTAGGTGTCAATCAAGCCTCAAGGGCAATGACTTATATTGGTCGGACTTATAAGCCCTAATTTTAAAATTAAATGAGTTTGAAAAATTCTATTTCAACCCTACCTAATAACGGATTGGGTTGAGCCGGATCCATGGGCTAAGCCCATTTTGACGGCTCTACTTTCATATGTATAACAAAAGAAGGGAATGCACCAACGGCCATAAAGGTTGAGAAAACAGCAACAAACATCAGTATTGAATCTCAAGCCTGCAAAACGTAGCAATTGGAAGAAAGAAAGTCGATCGTTAGACGAATTAACTTGCATCTTCTGCAATCAAAATTCAAGAATTAGCGACATACAACTTTTGTCATGATCAGTTAAATTCAACATATTATCAGAAAATGAGATATTTTTTTGATTAATATATAGTTGGTGTTAGTTTGGGCAGGAAGCACAAACAACATTGAACTCGCAAAAAAGTGATTAAATTTAATAATTATTTGACTGGAGGTAAAAAATGCTCAATTTTTACAAACTTAATTAAGACCAAGTTGCTTAAAACATAATTAGATATCATTTAATTTCTGGATATTTATACTCATTTCAATATTTATGTGGTCTTCGTTCTTACAAGCATTATTTTCTGAACCTAACAAGATTGTCATTGAAGTATGAGATGAAGACATTGATTGAATCAGTGGTTATGTATCGTGAAGCTTATAAAACTGAAAGTTCAAATATTTTGACTAATTTAATCCTTGCATTAATTAGGAAGTGTTGTTTGAGCCACATCACTGTCCATCTAAGCATCTACTACTACCAATTGTTGTTTCTGGTTATCATTTTCGTCTTAATTTATGTGACATTTTTTTAAATTTTGAAAGTCAAATGAGTTTTTTTTTACTACGGTTTCTTTTTATATATATATAATATTTTAAATTGTTAATTGTTTGTGATTTATAATACTTTTTATATAGTTTCTAAATATATTCTATATCCAAATTCACGATCAAAATTAAGAAGTTTGACTCTTAAAATTTGAACTTTATCACTTATAATTGGGATAGAGAGAGTAACAATCTTTCCTTGTGCAATTACTATCTTAATACTTAACTCAGAGACGAATAAATGATTTGAAGTTTATAATTCTTACCGTAACTTCAAGTTAATGTACTATAATAACTAAAATTATGGTAAAATATAGAGATATTTGATTAGTGAATATTTTAATTACACATATAAAATTTGAGCAAAAACTACTAAATTTTTGTGTACTCCCCGCAATATGCTGATCGCTTCTGCTTAAACTATATTTATAAATGAAAAAGTTAAAAAGATTTACATTAACTGGGACAGACCTGAATCACTTTGATAAAAAAATTACACTACATATATAAAGTATTTTTAAAAATTTAGTATATATAACTATACATATATTTTGAATCCCCTAATTAACACAAGATAAAAATTATCTTAAGATTTCGAGTTCAAATTCAGACACTGTTTTTTGAAGCTCTAAATTTTATAATCATATATCAACTTTTCAATTTTCTTACATTTAATTAACAATGATAACTATTACCAAAAAAAGAAAAGAAAAATGATAACGTGTGATGTTTTCGGTCTCTTCACTAAGCAAGTATATTATAATTTTTATATATATGTACAATTTAGGTAGGCTATCGTATTTGAAATGTAAACGTGTAACAGAAATCTCGCTAGAAAAGGAAACAAATATATGTCTTGTAAATTGTAATGATGTTATTTGACTTATTCTTACAACATATATTGAAGTAGATCCAATAAAATGACACTATATATTATTACTACTTGAAAAATCAAACGGTGGTTCCTTCCTTAATTTGGTTCAAGTTTTTCGGACGTCTTAAAATTTTATTCATCATATTTTAAAGGGAAAATGTACGCTAGTTTGATAATAGCAAAGACAATTTTGAATCAACCCTTAATGGATGAAAAAAATAGATATTTTGGCATTGTTTTTGCGTCAAATTTGAACCCTTTTCCTTTTAGAAAATAATATCAATATTTGAATTCATACTAAAAATAAGATGTATTGATCCATATAACTTGCATTTTAAACCTAACAATTTTCTTTGAGAATAGAGGAAGTATTAATTAGCAACTAAAATCGGAGTTTAATTAAACTGTTTTTGTTATAAAAATATATTTCGGAATTCAACTAGTGATCACAAATGAATATAGTAGGAATAAATTTGAGGGGTCAAAAATGGATTAAACAAAAATAAGTCAAAATCCAACCCATTAATATCGAAGGTAAGTAGGTAATACTACGTCTAGAGAACTTGACGATGCTATGGAAAATAAAGAGAAGTTGAAGAGTAACTTTCTTAAAAGCAAAGAGAAAATATAGACCAAGGACAAATCTAGATTTTTTTGTTTTTTTATCTTATTTTTAAATTTTGGGCCGTTCACTTTTTGATCAATTGGACCTCCTTTTCAGCTTTGTTGTTTTATTTTGCATATTTATCATCGTTAAAATTGATCCACAGGATCAAATTTAAATTATTTTAAAAAAATAATATTTTATGTGGGTCAAAAATGGGTTGGGTAGTTAATGCAGATTAAAATGGGTTAACCTACTATTGTTAAAATTTTCTAAGAAAATAAGTTATTTTGAAATTTTCACCAAAAATATTATCGGTCTTTCAAGAAAAAATGAATAGGTAAAATAGAAGAGTGGATCCAGTTTTGTTATATTTCTTTGAGAAAGTTTTTTTTTCCTTCTAGAAAATATTTAAAACCCACGATAATTGACATAGAAATACAATTATTATATATAATTAGCAACATATAGCCCATTATTAATTACAATTAATAGTCTAAAAAAAATAGCACGTATTAGCATAAAAAAAAATAACAAACTTTTTACAGTTTTTTTGTAATCATGTGCAACCAATAGCATTAATTAAGGAGATGTGGGGTTATTGTTCTTTCTTGTTTTTAACTCCTATAATTAAGGAAATTAGTTTTTCAATTTCTTTAAATTCTAAAATTCAACTTTATTTATCAGCCTATTTAAAAAATATCAACGTAATTTACAACAACATAAAGAGATAGTTGATTGTAATTTTATGAATTATTTTTTTTACAAATAGCAGTAATTAGTTTATTAAAAAAATAATTGCCTACTTTTAAGAAGTGAAAAAAATATTTATTAATTAGCCCATTAAAAATGGTGACATGAACTTTTAAGGCAGGATTTTTTTTAATTATTCAATTAACTTAATAAAATATTATGACTACTTTTAAGGTAACAAAATATATTATTAATGCTCAATTAACGTGTATTAATTATCAAAATAATTGACATTAATTATTCAAATAATATTAAGAGGCAATGATTTTTATTAGATATTTTAATAACACGTATACATAAATTACACAATAATTAAAGTTGCAATTACATAATGTATACACAAAAAAGTATTATATGTATACACAAAAAAATATTTCTTAAAAATAGGCGTGTAAATTTTATTGATGTATACAATAATTGTAGCATATATACATAAACTTTATAATGTATACATAAGAATATTACCAACAATTATAGGTATTAGTTATTACTATAATGAATACAAGAATGAGTTAGTATGATACATGTATAAATTAAATTTTATTCATAAATTGTACATGTGATTTTGTTTATGTATACGGTAATTGCACAATGTATACATCAGTTCGTATTCATCTGTGTATGCATTAGTCTGTATTCACCTAATAAATTTATATACTTTTATTCAAATTGAGATTGACATTCATTGGTATACATGAATTGAGTCTCAAAATCGACATTTCGATTTCTTACGAGGATCGTACTAGCCTTTCTTACCATGAAATTGAAAACAAAATTTTCAAATACTATAAACCTAATTTTTTGGCAAAAAAAGCTTTAAAAACTTTAATTTCATAAATCACGAAATTTCAAAATTAATTGACAAAAAATGCTACATAATTATATATTAAAATAAATTTTTGTGAGGATCAATTAATAAACATATAATTTATCTGATTTGCATAAACATAGAGAATCAAGGAGAATAAGAGAAAATTTAGAAGAGAAGCAAATATATATATGAAAAGGAATTTAGAAAAAAAGAAGAAGAAATGATAGATAACCTAAAATTTTGTAAAACAAAATTGAAAAAACTTTAATTCTACAAATCATGAAATTCAACAATAAATTGAACAATAACAAGATTATATATGATTTTTAGAAGTATGCATGAATAAACATATTGTTATACGTAATTTTCATAACAAAGTGAATTAAGGAGAAGAATTGAAAATTTGAGAGAGAAAGAAATATACTATAAAAAGAATTCTAGAAAGAGAAAAATGAGACAAAAGAAGAAGAAGAAGAACTCTATTTTAAAATGGTTAACAAATAAAAAGGATAGATAAAATAAGAATGATAAAATAATCAAACGTGTTTAGAGAAAAATAAGGGGAACAAAAATATATTTTTTAAGAAAAATAAAAATAACTATTAAATGCCAAATAAATAAAACAAAGTTTTTTTCTTGCTAAAATCTTAAAAGTGAGCTATTTATTGCCAATTTAGTCTATAAGTTGTCATACTGTGCCATTTTGTCATTAATTAAAGTGAATTTATGGGGCTTTTGATCAATTTTATTTTACGTAATTAATGAGATTAGTACAATATTGCTTGTGTCCTATTTTATGGGGAACTTTCACATATAGCCACTCAAAAATAGTCCAATTACTCTCAATTGTTATAGTTTGATAATTACAATTCGTAGCTACATGTTATAGGGAGGAGAGAGGCGAGCGAGACTGTGAGAGAGAGGCGAAAGAGAGGGGGCAAAGAGTGGGAGAAAGGTGAATTGTATATGTATATAGGTTAGATAATTGTATATTATACATATTTATTTGTATTTATGGCAAGCGAGATTGGGAGAGGGAGGAGAGAGGCGAGCGAGATTGGGAGAGCGAGGAGAGAGGCGAGCGAGATTGGGAGAGGGAGGAGAGAGGCGAGTGAGAGAGGGAAGAGAGTGGGAGAGAGATGAATTGTATATGTATATATGTTAGATAATTGTATATTATACATATATATTTGTATATTCTAGCGAATTATACATATACAAATGTGGCTAATTATACAAACTCGAAGTCAGCCCGCGTAATTAATGTATAATGTTAGTCGTGAGTCGTAATTATACCAAACTATAGCTATGATGAGTAATTAAGTAGTATAAGTTTGCTTAACCGCGTAATTTTCCCTTTAATGAACTACTCCTCCGTCGAACAATACTTATCCATTATTTTAAAAATAAATGTCCAACAATACTTGTTCACTCTATGAAATTCATGAATATTTTTACATTTAGTTCTTAATTTATCCTTATCATTAATTATAGTCATTTCCCTATTCCATTTTTCAAAATATTGTATTTATTATATTCAAAAGGTGATATAGTAAAATGCAAAAATTACTTGGATTGGTACCTTTTAATAAATAATTACTGATTTTAGTGATACTTTTTATTTATTACCATTTATAGCAATACTCTGTTAAATCTGCAATATGTATTAAAAGTGAATTATGTATGCAATATATATGTATTATAACTGTTTTTTAAATATATTATGCTTGTTTTGGTAAGAAATTGACACATTGAATTATAAGTGTATTAAAATGTGTGATAAATGTATTATCCATCAATAAAACTTGTATTATATGTGAATAATAAATTTAAAGTGATTAAGTGAAAAAAAAATATTATTGCTATAAATGGTAAATATTTTCTTAACATAGTATATGTACGTAAGTTTCCTTAGTAAAATTACTCTTCTATTTATAGTTTTTAAAGGGTGTGTCAAGTCAATAATAGACAACTATTGTTAAACTGAGGGAGTTTCATTCTTTACGGTATCACTTTATTTACCAGGGCCAAAAGTGTAAATGACCCACAGACCCTTAACCAAACATTAGATTGCGATTGGAAACAAGTTTGACTCATATTAACTCATATTAATGAATGGTTTGAATATCACTCCGTCAGTTTCTATTAATGAAT
>JAJOOO010019485.1:0-13717 GCA_029582685.1 Solanum piurae | reverse complement strand
CTTTTCGAGACGAGTAGTGGTTAGAACAGAAGCACCACTTGCTCCAACCTTCAAGACTGCTCTTAAATTAGCCCACTTCTGTTGATCTTCATTCCAAATATCATCTAAGATAAGCAAGTATCTTTTTCCATTCAGCAACTGTTGAAGCTTCTTTTGAAGTGGAGCCAAGTCCATGTCACTGAGTGACTTCCCTTCAATAGATTCTATGATTGCCTTTATCAACCTCTTCTCATCAAAATCATTGGAGACACAAATCCATATTTTGGGATATAAATGCTCAGTTACTGTCTGATCATTGAAGACCATTTGGGCAAGAGTCGTCTTTCCTAGTCCCCCCATACCAACTATTGGGAGGACTGAAAGTTCTTGAGCATCACTAACATTGTTTATCAGGATTTTCACTATCTCGTCCTTTTCTTTGTCCCTTCCATAAACTTGTGGTTCAGTTAAAACAGAACCTGGTCCAAGCAATGTCCACATGAGAATATTGTTACATTCAATTTCATTAAGGATCAAATAGAGATTATTTTTACACAATAAAGAAATATGGATGAGCTGAGGAGCAGGTTGAAAATCTTTGAAACTTCCCCTCACCCCAAAAATACACATAAATTTGATACAGAAAATGATCAAATATACCCATCCCATCGGAAATAGTTTATATATATCCATCGTTATACTTTGTTCTAATCTCGTTATACTGTCAATCCAAATATACCCGTCCTTTTATGTAAAGAAAAGAACTCAAAGCGGAAGGAATGGTTCGGGTATGAGTTAAACGGTAGGTTTCTAAAGAAATTTGGTATTTAAAATTGGGTTGGATAATTTGATTCTGAGCTAGCCAAAATTGATAAATTTGTGTCAAAGTATAATGAGAGGGATATATTTAGATCGAGAGTATAATGAGAGATATATTTAAACTATTTATGATAGTACATTAGAATATTTGACCCTTTTCCAAATTTGATAAATTCTAGAAGAAAAAGAATACAATCCAAGTTATTGTAATACTAATTTAAGATGAGTACCTGTTTCCCGTCTGACAACTTGTCTCTCTATAATCTTTTCGTGCAAATGAAAATTCTTTCTTTCCTCTGCAATTGCATGTAGTTTTTTCATCACTTGGTCCATCCTTTTCCCGACCTTGTGACGGAAAGGGATAACCTTTGGATGATAACGGCCATATGCAGACTGGGAGAATCGTGTGGCCTTAGTTTTATATTCATCCAAGATGTCATCGACTTCATACGTAGCAACATTGAGTTTTTGCAACCAATTTTCTAGTGGTTTGTCGTTGAGTTGCTTCTCCTGAGCATCTTCAAGGACGGCTTGGATTGTAGAAAACATGCTTGAAAGCCTTTGGAATTCATTTTCAAAACCGAAAAGTAATACAAGTTCCCCTTTGAGGAAAGAAGTAAGATTGTCTATCAGAACTTTAACTACAGCTTCAGCCATATGTTGAATTCACTATTATGAATATCAGTTATGTGGAGGGAGTCTAAATTACTAGAATCGTAAACAAGGAATAGCTAGAGTGGGAATTTCAAACTATGAATCTGTAAATATAGGTGGTTGTTGGAATGAAATACAAAGCTTGACCTGAAATATATATATATAGGTGGTTGTTCGAATACTCTTTTATATGATTTTTGAGAATCAAACTCTGTTTTTTAATTCGATATCTGTTAGCACAAGTTTAATGGGTATGATTTTGAAACGAAGTACGTATAATAAACGTTGGGCTGATGGGGCTAGGCGTTGAAGTAGTTGGTGATACTTTGGTAGGGAACTTGCACACCTAATAATTATATAAAATTCGAAAACTGTGATACTTTTGATGTATTTTTGACGTTTACATTTTTTAAAAATAAAAGATTTAATTTTGGTAATTTTGTGCATATTCATGGAAACTGCTAGCTAGTTTCATATATGTCTTTCTTATGGGGTTGGTTTGTCTTTCACCTCAAAACAAAAAAAAAACAAAAAACTTTGTTTTCATATCTTAAGCTGTCAACTTGTTATCAACGAACAGATACCACAGAATATCCTCAAAACAAACAAGAAGAGGAGAGCTGTAAATTATTTTATTTTATTTTGGGGAAAAAAGGGTCTCATATACGTCTCAACTTTGGTTAAACAAATGGCTCACAATTACCCATTTCTTTTACCGAAAATGAAAAAAATATGTTTTTTTAAATTTTAAAAGAATCCATGAAGGGATATATTTGATCCTTCTCACATGTTTTTTATGTTTTTTTTTAATTCAACAACTAATTTAAATTTATTATTTAATGGCCAAATTTATTTTTTCTTCAATTCTTTTCTTGTGAAGTTATTATAGATGCCCTAATTTTTATTTTTGTAAATAGCCACAAAAAAAATAGTTTAAATTTTTTCTCTACTTTTCCTATTTTTTCCCCTTCGGGAACATTACGGGGTTAAGCAAACATATACTAGTTAATTAGCTAATATAACTATAGTTTACATTAATTACAATTCAAAACTTACTTCTAGCTATAATTACATTCTCTCTTTCGCCTCGTTCTCTCTCTCTCTCTCTCTCTCTCGTTTCTCTCCCCTCTCTCTAGAATCTCGCTCGTCACTTTCCTCTTTTTCAGTCATCTCTCCCTCGCCTCTCTCCTCTCCCTGCCCAGTCTCTCTCTCACTTCTCTTCTGCCAATCTCTCTCTCACTTTATACAAACACAAATTATGTGTTTGTATAAAACAAGAGAGATGAGATATTAAAATACAAATACATATCTCTCCGCCCGATACACTTATAATTATACAAATACAAATCTTCCCCTGCCCAGTTCTCTTTTGCCTCTCTCTCCCACGTTATACAAATACAAATTATACAATCTCTTTAGCGGCGATATTATGAGCTTTGGTGGCGACTTATGTCGCTGCTAAAGGTCTAGTTCTTTTATAGTGAATCCTAATTGACAACGCATAGGTGGAGCCCAAAATGTAACGAAGGGTATAAGTGGTTTATTTCGCATAGTTCAGAGACAATTTTGACCCTTTTCCGTATATGATATGATATATGATGATTTCTCTTATTTTTACACTAAAGAATGAAAAAAAAAATGAAATAAAAAATAAGAAACTCAAATAAGAATATTTCACAATTTAGGTTCCCTATGTCGTCATCATACCAAATGAAAATAAAAGTTAAGCATATCTTAATTTCAACTATAAAAACAGAAGATTATCTTAATATCAAAGAAGAGTTTCAAATTCATGTAAAATTGTCATGCATCACATCTGTTGTTTGCTTCTTTTTGTTCTATATGGAGAGGCAAAGGCTATCCAATATGAAATTTTCCACATTATTTGCTTATGAATTGAATAAATGACTTCATCGAACTATCTGGATAACCGTTCTGGAATATGGATCTTAACGCCTTTCATCGTTCATCAATTCGTCAATTCGTTGAACTATGTCTTCTTTCTTCACCATCTCTCTGGGGTCATCACAAAGAAAAATCATGTGTCCCATTTTTAAGCAATTTGCTACCTCTTCCTCTGTAAAATTTGATTGACGATTCGACCTGACTTCATGATCGTGTAGTATTGAAGTTGGTGATTTCCAAAATGTTTCGGGCAACAATATAATGATCCTACACCCCATATTTGCTTTTCAATCTGATTAATTAGTACATAATTGATGAATGGACTCTCAAGATCATAGCAGGTTTTGATCAACCACTATTGGCCAATAATTACAACATTAACAAGTAAACGATTTGTTTCCAAAAGAAAATCAGAAAATTACAAATAACTCATACATATAGATACAATTATGGAATGTGAGCAATTTTGTGCCAGTCTTCTCCTATTCCCCTCTCACACCGCTTGAACACTATTGGACATTCAGTAATTATTAAAGTTGTGAGGGCTGTTAGGTGCTGCAATCCCTCCGGTAAACATTTTAGCATCTTACAGGATGTAACAAATAACTCGGTGAGTGAAGTTAAACCTTTCACCCCTTCCTCTGGGAGACTCTCTAGTGCGTCACAAAATTCAAATTGGAGACTCTTCAAAGCATTGAGACTAGCCAGGCTGGTAGGCAGCTCTTTGAGATTCTTAAAGAAAGAGATATTCAAGTATTTGAGATTTGCAAGGCTTTTGAACATCTTTTCTGGGAGTGAAGTAGCTTCTTTGTTATGGCTAATGTCGAGGTAAGTAAGAGCCCTAAGATTAGATATGGACCTCAAAACTGTTGCATCTGTCACATAAACTTTCAATGTCTTGACAGAAGAAAGGGTCGGAATAACAAACATAGGGCACCAGTGAATTGTCATCTCTTCAAGCACAGGGAGTTGCTCTTCTCCTTCCTTTTTCAGCAATCCTTTCAGATTACCAAAGTCCCATATAACAAGTTTCCTCAAGGATGGAAACCTTCCAGGATGAACATTCTCTTCAACATACTCCACCTCCGCAGACCCCGTGTGTAACTCTAGACTTTCTAGACAAGGCAGCTCACCAAAGGGTGGTAAGCACGAGCAGTTTTCACAACCTCTAATTGTAATAGAGACAACAGTTTTCAAAACTGATTGATTCATCCAGTCAGGGAGATGGATTCCTCCGAAGCCATTGATTTCTAAATATTTCAGATTGGAGTGTGGTTTGAGGGCTTCAAGAACTTCTGAATCATATCTATGTTTTCCATCAAAATCCCAACTCAGGCTTAAAGAGTGCAGATTTGCTTTAGCAGATAAATTAGCTTCTTTTGCATCCCTATCTTTCTTCACTCTCTCGAGTTTTGTGATTGAAATTGAGCCATAGAGATTTAGGTTTTTTAGTTCACCAAGTTGATAACCTTTTCTCTTGCCAATAACAAAGCAACTTAGAGACTTAAGGCATGTCAACAATCCTATCCTTGGTGGTGTTGACGTCAATGAACAGCCATCAAGTAAAAGATTTCGGAGACTACCAAGTTTACTTGTTTGTTTTGGCAAACAAGAAAGAGAGTAGCAATTATGTAGATCAAGAGTCTGCAGATTTTGAAGCTTGCATAACTGCTTTGGAAGACTACGAATTCTAATAATGTCAGACAAGTCCGGGTATCTTAAATGTACTAGATCTCCAATGGAAGATGGTAATTGATTTAGGTTCGAGTTTCTTAGATTAAGCACCCTTAATGAGACAAACTTTTGCAAGAGTGAAGGAGAGTAAGAACACACCACTTCAGTGAAACCAATCGACATCATATATCCATTATAATTAGCATTTAGTTCACGGATATTGCTGCTTGATGTATTTGCTGAAAACAAAGATGTAGCCAAATCATGGATGAGATCATGCATCTTGAAATAAGTTTTACCATATTTAACTTCAATCTCTTGGAAGAAAGACCTCAAGTATAATTCATTTCATACTTTATTACCTACTTCCTCTAGCTCCAAATTTCCTTTTGATAAAAGAAAATCGTGTGCCATCCAGAAAGCGATTAGATATATATTGCATACATAATTCACTTTTAATACATATTACAGATTTAACATAGTATTACTATATATTGCTATAAATGATAATAAATAAAAAGTATCAGTAATTATTTATTAAAAGGTACCCATCCAAGTAATTTTTTCCATAATTGTTTGTAGTTATACACAATCAATTGAATTGGTATATGTGATATTTTTCTTATATAGTTCTAATATATCTTATACTTAGTACAACATGCTCCTTATTTTTATTTTTTAATATTTCAACAACAAATAGTTTATATGTCACAATGGAATGAGTCAAAATGGCCCATTTACAAAGATATCAAAAAGTTCTGTGGGGTGATAGGACACTTCCAAAGTTAATGTGTCTTTATGAAAATATGGGACAACTTCAGTGGGGACTTTATGTCTTTACTCTAATATATGAGATATATGATGATATGATATAATATATGATGATATGGTATGATGATGTTATGATATAGATAGATAAAGGCCATTGTATTATAAAAATTATCATATATTTTATTATTATTATTTTTATTAAAAAGTCGTTCAACTTTAAATTATATAGCACAAAAGTCAAATTATTAAAAACTTTTTCACTTGAAAATCTTTCCACTTTGACCAATTTAACTAGAAAGTAAATTTCACCTAAATTTTAATATTTTATATTAAAAACATGATACAACACTCTAAAGTATATTAACTACCTTTTTTTTAAAAGAAAATTTACCACTAGATAGTGTTTAACGGTTTTTTATTAAACATAAAAAATATCAATAGGGACAAGTACAAGTAGGGGGCTAGGCCTTACCTTACTAATCCTAATGAAATATCTAACTTTTGTTACCTAACAAGCATGAAGAAAATAAGAGCTAGAGAAAACCAAGTATTTTCTTATCATCACGGAGTTTGTAATACACTCCATGATGATATTACAAATGAGGTTGCTTAAATAATGTAAAAATATGTCAATCAAGAAGAAAATTGAGTTACCAGCCTCAAACTTTCTATTACAAAAGCATGAATTAAAAAAGATTGATTGCCCATCAAAAGTAACTTGAAGTATTTTTCTCTTGTCTTCTTCTTCAAACCTATCCAACATCATTTGATGATTCATACCTTCTTTATGGATTTATTGGATCTAGTTGAACCTATTGATACTGTCAAATGGTTTTACTTTGCCTGTCGCATTGGTAGGTGCCTTGGAACAAATTCCTCAGTTATTTTACCGTCCCAACTATGTTGCCTTCCATGTGTCTTCTTTTTGCTTTTGTTGCTTCCACTTTTTTGTTGCCTATGTGATAGATCCCCTTCCCTAGCCACTCTATCAAAGCAAATGTCCAGCATATTGTCTTCCTCATCTTCATCAAGAGAATCCTCACCCAAATCCACTCCATCTTCATCAAGAGAATCCTCACCCAAATCAATTGTATTTGACACTAAGGCCCTTGACTCATTCTTCTTTGCAAGCACATATTTAGGCACAAATACGGGAGCTTCTGGACTTAATTTTCTATTTAAAGTCGGTGGTGAGACTTGTTTTCTTGGATCAAATCGTTGTCATTCTCTGTTTACCTTACTTGCTTTCCAGTAATCTTCAATAAAGCATCAAAGCTATTCGAACATAATAGGTCTCTTGAGACATTACTAGTATCTTGCCTTTTTTCACTGTCATGAAAATTCCCAGTCGGACCCTTTTCACTACATGGAGAATTATTTTGACTAGTAGGGAAAAGGATCCGATTACTAGTTGATTTTTTGTGTGCAACCAGTGTCCAGTTTTTAGTTGGATTCTCATTTTCAACTTGCAAAACATGCTGCCCAGAATTTTCAGCATCTTCAACATCAGATGTATCCATTAGTTTTTTTCCTGAATCCATTAATTTTTGTCTTGAATCAACTCGCGGCGCACCAACCCCAACTCTTGGTGTTCCCCATGCGTTTCTAGTTGCATTAGACATCAAATTCAGCTCAACTTCTTTTGATTGCACTTCATTAGTAGCAGTCTGTTGGTTATTGCAATCACCTTTGTTTTCGGGTGTTGTTTGAACACCAATATTACTTGTATCAACATCCATTGAGTCTACACGATTTTGCTCGGCAGTGGAAGCAACCAATTGTCGATTTAAAGAAGTAGGTTTACTTTGATCAACATCTACAATCTTTCTTTTTTCATTTAATATTTCTCTTGCATCACCTTGATACTTTTCACTATCGGTAGTACCTTTTAAATCACCTTCAATGGTATCATCAATTTGTTTGTTATTTTGATTTCTTTTCGAAATCATCAAACGACAACTATCATGACCTTGGTGCTTACAATAATTGCAATACTAAGGTTGATTATCATATACAATCTCCTGAAAAATCTCGATCAACTTACCAGATTTTCCATCCACAAACTGCAACCTTATACGATTTGGAAGCTTTTCCATTAGATCAAGTATAACCTTGACCCTAGCCGTGCTAGGTCTTGACTTGATTTGAGTAGCTTTATCTATAGCTATTGGTTTCCCAACTGCTGATGCTATAGACAATAGAGACTTCTTTGCAAACAAATCTGGAGATAAGTTTGGTATAGAAATTCAAACCACAGCTAACGTCGTTTCCTCCTTAGGGTTATATCCAATGGACTATGGAAAAATCCTTCATTAGTGCTCCTCTCAATTGTAGAGAAGATAATTAACTGAGCGAGATAAAGCTAGTACGTAGTCTTCATATTGATCAAACCTCAACAAAATTTGTCATGGAGCAAGTAAGCCGATTAAACAATTGCCCTTGGTACCAAGATGTTTCGGTAAAATTGACCTTAATACCTTCAAATTTGGCGCACCATGGGATAATTTAAACATCACTTCTTGATGTAATCCCTCTTCGATCATAAAGTCTTGCCTTTCCTTCATTGAAAACGTGATAGTAAGTTCTCCATGAATTATTTCGATTGATTTTACGATTGTCTTTTTATTTAATTAGGGCAGATTGTTTGGGATTTATAGTATTGGAATTGAAAAGGGTGGCGTATGTTGTGATTTGGAGTGGTGGGGCGGGCTGGACAGCCTTGAAAGGAGGCCGTCCAGTGGCCGTAGCAGCCATGATAGCTGCACAACTGCTGCCTATGTAGGAGCCACCAGAAACCCTAGGTCGGCAGTTTTTCCGTCGCTATCTGGTTTTTAGTAATACATGTATATTAACTACTTTCAGGATAGTTTTAGAAATATATTTAACTTCATAACACAATATTTGTTTGGGATATACAATATTACATTGAGATTTGAGAGTAATCGATACCTATTACAACAGACGCCCAATTAGCAAGCATGTCAATCAACCAGAACCAAAAAGAGAGGGAGAATCAAATAAAATCAATTACCTGGAGAATGACAGAGAATCGAAAAGTAACAACGATTGTAATCGGTATCAATTACTCTCAGTGTCATATTGTATTATTTTATAAAATTTGTTAAATTTTAGACAAATTTAAGTGTCTACTTGTGAATATCCAAAGTTAAATGTCATAGTTGTCGGCTAAAACCAAATTAAGAGTCATGTTTATATATCATTATATATTATTATAAGTGGGAACATCACAAAATGAAAAGTTGAAATACCAAAATGCACTTGTAAAATTAAATGACTCTATCACCATTTTTAAGGTAATTTTTTTCCCCAGATTTTCCCACTTTTAGTTATATTTTTTCGCTATTTCTTTTCATTTTATTTAATAAGAAGTCCAAATGTCTGTCTAATGTGGGTAATATCTTATAAACAGAAGTTCAAAGATCACAATTGATCTTACAATCGTTTCTAAGCCAAAATGGTGGGTCTTATTTTGAGTTTGAACTTCTTTTGTATTTTCTCTATTAATGTTTTGTTCAATTCTTTGAGCTTTGTTCTTAAAATTTCTCTATTAAGAACTTGTATTTTTTTTTTAAAAAACTTTTCATAAGAGTTTTAGGTATTTACAAATGTATATTCAGTTTTGATATGAAATTGTTGGAAAATATGGGTACTACAAACAGAGGTTAGAGGCTATTTAAAGAAATTGCTTTTTCGATCGTGTGAAGGGATTGTTGTACACAAGTGCAAATAAGATTAGATTTGTTGTGCACATGAAATACTTTTTTTTATATCAAATTGAAGATTACATGAGGTGAAAAAAATTCATAGTCTCATTAGTGTGTATTGAAATATTTATGAAAAAATAAGTTACCATGAATTTTTAATTTTAATTTTAGGATTAGATTTTTTCCAATTCAAGAATCTCTTAATATACTTTCTAATTAGTAATTATATTTGGATATTTAATACTACAGAATCTATATATAATATAAAGCCAAATGTAGATAAGGTGATGTGGCACCTCTCTAAGGTCACTATTGTTATTTATCTTTTTTTCTCTTTTTTTTTTTTGACATTTTCTCTTCTTTTTTTCTTATTTTTTAGTTTAAAAATCAACTATAACCTATCCTATTTATGAGGTTTCATTAATTTTTTAACAATCATATTAATTCATTATCTATAAGTTACTACATTTATTTTATTAATTATAATGTACATACGGTTGAAGAAGTGAAAAGTCACTCCATGTCTTCTCCATTCTTAATTTATTTTGAATACTCTTTTTTAAATTTTCACTTTTAAAAAAAAAATATATACACTAAAGTTGAAAAAACAAAATAATATGATATTAATTTAGGTCAAGAAGTTTTCAGTTCATTTTACCCTCTTCCGATTATAAACTAATACTAATATTTTGTTTATATTTTTTATATATATATATATATATATATATTAAATTTAATGTATTTATAAGGAGTAACTACTCATAATCCATAACTCTTCAATTTCTACTCTTAATAATATCCATAACTCCCATAATTTTCATGTTCATAACCCCCAAACTTTAATTTGTAATGCCTTATTGTATTCTCCTATTTTTCCTATATAAACTCATGCTTTGTTCATGAATACTCCCAAAGTTAGTCTTTCTTTTCTTCATCACTTTTGAGTTGTATTTTATAACATGTAATATGAAGAAAATATATGAAGATAAGAAATATTTCATCTCAAGTCTATCTTTTCATTTTTATGTAGTTAGTTGTGTGCTTTCATAATTGAATGTTTTTTTTACGTATTTGTTATACTTCTCCAAGGAAGTATATGTACATGATCGATGAAGAAAATCTTCATGGCGATGATATTGAGGTAATTTTGATAGTAGTAATAATATTTTAAATGCATGATTTCTGTATGGTTGGTTGAAAAGTCAATCTGTGTCTGAGACTAATTTAATAATTATATAGTTGAGTTTGATTATAATATTTGTTAGATTTCAAGTAATCTTGATTTTAGATTGTTAGTACGCTCATTATTTTTTATTTATTTTTTGCAAATATATTGTATAGAACACATTTCTTTCTTCTCTTTTGATAATTATTTTTGAATTGGTATAATTGAAATAGAAATATTATAAATATCATACATATTGTAGTATTATATTAACAATCGTACATACATTTTTTATGTTTTATGTCATTATCATTAAATAATTTATTATTTATTTATAATAGTGTTAAAAAATTTAATTATTTGCATATGACAAGGGCTGCAACTTAGTTTTAGGGAGCATAACATGCAGAGGCGGATCCAGAATTTGGAGACTGTGGGTGCCATATCGTTATGTTCATCAAATCGATCAAATACTAACCTGTTTTGCCTTGTTAATAGCGACTTGGGACGAATTTGTTCAGTTATTCATCCTTTCAGTCTATGAGGATAAATAAATCCAACAAAAAAAAACTATGATAATTATTTGTACAAAGAATATTTTTCCCCCAATAATATTAGTATAATATAAAATAAATTAATAAATATATCAAGAATATTTTTTCCCCAATAATATTAGTATAATATAAAATAAATTAATAAATATATCATTCATTTATAATTGCACTCGGCAAGTTTTCTTATTCTAAAAACACTTACTGATGATATAATTATTGATATTTATAAATACTTCACGTTCTAGGTAACAAACTAAATATAAAGAGGTCGAAGAATTTCACATACATAATTTCAATAATAGAGACGAAGTATCGGCTCACACCAACTGACAATCTAAAAAGGCCAAACAAAAATCAAATGTGATTTCGGTATGATTTTTATGTTATCATTCATTATAACATGTATTTTATTTATAAATTAAAACCTAAAGATTTAAATTTTCATAATTCAAATTAGTTTTTCATATGCATCCAAATGATTTAAATAGTAAAACAAAGTGTAAGAGAAACTCATTATCGAGTTTCTAAAATTTGGGCAAAGAGAAGAGCTAGAAATAATTAGTTGAAAGAAGGAAAATACTACTCCCCCATACTAAATACAACCTTTAAAATTTATCGTCTAAAATAAATTTTAAATATTTGTGTGACTATAAATTATTTCATTAAGGTAAAAATATTAATTTAAAACTAAATTATTTTTAATAATAAAAAGATAACATTTTTGAGAATAGACTAAAAAAAAAGTGTGTCACATAAATTTCAAAAAAAGAAAGTGCGTAATATTTTATGCTTAAAATAGAAAAGGGAGAAAAAAAATCACTAAAAATTACAACAAAAAAAATGTTGACAAAAATCAAGTTTATTACTTGTACAACTTGATACCAGTTGATATCAGATGGCCTAACAATAATGCTTTGTGGGTTCGAATCTTTGCTGGAGTCTTTTTGGCAAAAGAAACGGAAAATGCAGCATAAGATTTTACACAAAAAATGTGCAGTTCTAGGATCGAACCCGCAACAATGAAGCCCAACACATGACCTCTCACCACTGGCACCATTCACGTACTTGTTACTGGGGGTAGCAAATATAATATATATTATATATGTATATACATACGAAGTTTCAACCGAGTTCACTGGGTGCTGTGGCACCCCCTCCCTTACCCATAGATCCGCCCCTAATAACATGGTGATGAATCTACTTTTAAAGGAAGGCCTAGAAGATTTTTTTTTGAAGCATACGTAGAAATTATTATTGTAGTCTACAAAATATAGAGAAAATTCAAAAAAAATATATCTTCAAATCAATACAATAGATTATTGTTTCAAAATTAACCTCTTATATTTCATTTATCTTACACTTATATATCATTTTTTTGTTTAACAATTATATTTTACATATTGAAGAAAAGTGAAAGAAAAACTATATATTATATTCAGGACGAAAACAAAAATCTATATTATCTTCATTGTCTAATATGAATATAAATAAATATTACATACTACTTCATTTAAAATAAGAAACTATCATATAGATATTGATTTTTTTTTATAACCGCGCAAAACACGGATAATTTCACTAGTAGTAATTATGTAGGAATAAACGGCTAGAGAATTTACATAATCTCAAAAGTATCCAATTATGAATAGATGTTGTAATCATAATATGATGCAGTTAGAGAACATTTTTATGATGATAAATACTACTACTAGATATCCTACATAAAAATGGTCGTACATATTCCCACGATGTATAAGTAAGATAAGTTACTATTATTGTCATCAGGTTCTTTATGATAGTAGTTTTTTCCCAATTTGACAATATTCATGATTATGCATTTTTTTCTTCACATGAATGGTTTTAAAAGTGGGAAATTTTGACTTATAAAGTTGAACTGCATACTAAAAAATCACCCAAAAATTGAAAGATTTTTTAAATTCTAATTAAACACTGATCTTACTACGATTTTTATGCTAAAATATCAATATTCGTTCTAACAAAGATTTAAAAAGTAGAAATTAAAAGAAATACAAATATGAGAACCATTCATATTTACTTAATTAATTAAAGAAAGTTATAGTATATCTTTGGGATTAAATCTTACTATTATATAAGAATACACAATAAATTTGCATTGAGAAACCTTTACATTTGTAAAGTTAGCTCTTGAATGTTATATATACATGTACAGTATAAGTAGCATTTGTAATATGCGAAAAGAAATATAATTTATTTTATTTAAAATACTACGTTAAATGTATTTATTAAATCACTTTATTGGACTATACTAAATATTTATTCAAATACTTTAACATAATAAAATCATCCCACTTTATGGTTGTCACGCCCCGAGCCTACACCCTGGACGTGGCCGACACTCGAAGACCATTGCTGGCCCCCAAGCGAACCCTTGGCCTGGCTTTCTTAACTCAGTGGAAACCTAACTCAACAGCATAACTCAATGCAATGAA
>JAJOOO010019473.1:0-13116 GCA_029582685.1 Solanum piurae | reverse complement strand
TTCCATGTTTACTTTGTAGAAGAATTTTCATCACTTGCCAAGAGGGGTTGAGTTCCTTGTTGATCATGTGGATGATGATGTTAAGATCTTCCATATTCTTCTTATAAATCCTAAGGTTTTCTACTAGTTCATCAAGCGTCATGATAGAGATGTCCTTCATTTTTTTTAATGGTAGTGACTTTTACATCCCATTTAGTTTTGGAAAGGACTCTCATAAATTTATCAACCCGTTCCTCAATAGTAAGAATCTTTCCTAGTGATGATAACTCATTGATTAAAGTGGTGAGTCGAGTAATCATTTCTAGCAAGCACTCACTCTTCTTCATTTTGAAAGTTACATATTGAGTGATCAACATGGACACCCTAAATTTCCTGACCCGTCTTGTTCCTTCATTTAGTTGAAGTGCAATTTGAAATCCTATTGTGCTCATCTGACCCTAAACCGCACACTAGAACATTTTTGGCCTTCGCATTCTTTATGAGAGTTACAAGATTTTCAGCAGTGAAATCTCTCCTTATTTTTTTAAACTTGTTCTCCTTGCACAATTTTCATTGGAATGGATGGTCTTTTAGTTATCTGATCATGTAGTTCGTAATCTTCAGCTTCCATGAAATCCTCCATGCAATGCGTGCCTTCCAGCAAGTAAAGTGAAATAGATTGTTGATTGTCCTTCACTATGCCCAATTGGTGGTGTTGAATTCATCATGATCTTATCTTAGGTATTTAGCCTTCACAAGATAACCTCGCTCTGATACCAATTGATATTCTACAATACCTTGAATCATGTTGCTTAACTGGACTTTTTCTCCTAAGTAAAATGGATTGCCTAACGTGTTTCAATGAAGCAATAAAACCAGTAAATCGAGAACACACTATTTTACGTGGAACACCTGACTCACAAAAGGTGTAAAAACTACGACACGTAGAGTTCATAAACTCCACACAAACCTTACAAGGTATGTGTTTCCAAGTCTTCGAGTTGCCTCCAAATTGAAAACTATAATCCTACTTCAGTCTTCAAGTTGCCCCCAAATTGAAAACTATAATCCTACTTCAGTTACATCAACACTCAAACACAAAGAAGAACTCCTAGAACATAAACTCTGTAATAGGACCTGGTTCTTCAAAGTGTTTCTTCAATATTGACCAGCACAATGAAAACCAATATGCCAATTGCCTTTTTGCTCTGTAAGAGCATGAGTATTCTAAATCAATTCTTGTCTATTTAAGCATAACTCTTTCATAGAGCTGTTATTCAGAACAAACTCCGCTTTCATTCAATTTCTCATCTTTGAGTTATGATTCAAGTTGGACTCCGCCTTTAGTCAGACTTCTCACTTCATTGGTGTTGTAGTCACACTACAACTCTGTCATTCAGCGAGTTAAAATTTTTGATGGTCACTCAACTACCAACTATTTTCACAGAAAGTCACTCGACTTTCATTTTCAACTCAAAAGTCACTCAACTATGACTTCTTTGCACAGAAAGTAACTCAACATATTTAATTATTTTTTCACTAAATTTTTCTGACTTGAAATTTTTATTTTTAACCAAAATTTTAAGAACCAAATATATATCTATTTAAACTATTTAATGACCCGCCCCATTTAATTCGACCCGCTTAATATATAATATTGAACTTTTTATTTTATCATTAATTCCCCAAATCTTTCTCTCTTGTCTCCTTCTTTCTCCTAAGCATTCTTCTTCTTCTTTTTTGTTTTTTAATTTCTCAATTTAAAAAGAGGAAAAGCAGGATATCTTACAATCTGCTCTTATAATGTATAGAAATTGAAAAAGTTTTGCCCTCTTAGAAATTTTTGTTGAAATCGTAATCCAAGAGATTGTTGTAATTTTTATTGTTTTTGAAGTTGGGAAAACAATAATTTGATCCGTAGGGAGGACAAAGAGGTTATGGAAATTTCAAAAAATATAGAGAGATTGATATATTATTGATATGTGAAGAAAATGTTGAAATTGAAAAATTAAAAAGGAAAAGAAAAGAGAAGAAGAACGCTCAGGAGAAAGAAGAAAACAACAGAATGATTTAGGGAATTAATGGTAAAATAAAATTTTCAATATTATATTTTTAGCGGGTCGGGTTAAATGGGGCAGGTCGTTAAATGGTTCAAATAGATATATATTTGGTTCTTAAAATTTTGGTTAAAAATAAAAATTTCATGTCAGAAAATTTTAGTGAAAAAAACAATTAAATAGGTTGAGTTACTTTCTGTGCAAAGAATCATATATAGTTGAGTGACTTTTGAGTTGAAAATGAAAATTGGGTGATTTTCTGTGAAAAGTTATTAACTCATCATTTAGCACTTGTTTGTTTACTTTAAGAGGTCGTTTGGTGTGTTGGATAAGAAAAAATAATCCTGGGATAAGTTTTTAGTGTCCCACAAATCTTAGCTCTATCAAAAATTTATATGCCAATAAACAATAAACATAAATTCCAAAGTACTTCAGACTTTTAGTAATAATGTTAACTAAGATGAGTTAAAACAAAGAAATATGGCTAGTGATGATTCATATGACCAATCGTGATTCGTAAGTCTAATGATGTAGTAGTTATAATGCTTAATTAAATACTCTTTGCTAGTTACCATTGACAACTTCTGCAAATAAATATGTTAAAAGATAAGATATAAAGGCAAAGCACCAGGGATTAATGTGGTATATATATTTCTCTGTTTTGCATGTCAGATATTGATGAATGTGCTGATTCAAGTACCAATATGTGTGAACACAATTGCGTAAACACGCCCGGAAATTTCACATGTCCCTGCTTAAAAGGCTACACTGGCGATGGTAAAAAGAATGGTCGTGGCTGTATTGCACCAAACTCGAACTCTGAGTTCACATGGATCAAGTTTTGTGTTGGTAAGTTTCTCAGAAATTCCACTTGTTTCTACTTGCATTTTTCTTCCCTAGGCAAGTACTTCACAGAAGTACTATCGGATAGCACTCTTTCGATTATTACAATAAATTGACATACCTAATTACTTCTTATTGAAAAAGTTATTACTTATATGCATACACAGTAGTGATAAATGAGTATATATATTTTGTTGTTATAAACAGGTATGGGAGTTGGCTTTATATCCCTAGTGGTTGGGGCAATTTTGCTCTATTTCTGTATCAAGAAACGAAAACTCATTAAAAGTAGGGAGAAGTTCTTCCAACAAAATGGTGGTTTACTCTTGAAACAACAAATCTCCTCTATCAAGGGTGGTGTGGAAGCGACCAAAATTTTTACACTTGATGAGTTGAAGAAGGCTACGAATAACTATGCTAGTGATAGAATTCTTGGTCATGGTGGAAATGGAATCGTATACAAAGGTATACTACCTGATAAAAGCATAGTTGCTATTAAGAAATCTAAGTATGTGGATGAGAATCAAGTTGAACAGTTCATCAATGAGGTACTTATTCTTACTCAAGTAAACCATAGAAACGTCGTAAAACTCTTTGGATGTTGTTTGGAAGCTGAAGTTCCCTTACTGGTTTACGAATATATTTCTCATGGAACTCTTTCTGAGCATATCCACAATCAAAATGGAGCGCCTTGGTTATCTTTGCAAAATCGGTTGAGAATTGCTTCAGAGACTGCAAGTTCACTTGCTTACCTTCATTCATCTGCATCCATGCCAATAATTCATAGAGACGTCAAATCTACCAATATATTATTGGATGATGTTTACACAGCTAAAGTTGCAGATTTCGGAGCTTCAAGATTAGTCCCTCTTGAACAAACACATGTTGCTACATTGGTTCAAGGAACCTTAGGGTACTTAGATCCTGAATATCTCCGCACAGGTCAATTGACAGACAGAAGTGACGTTTATAGTTTTGGAGTAGTTCTTGCGGAACTTTTAACTGGGATGAAACCTATTTTTAGATGCACAGGTGACGAGGACAAATGTTTGGTGGAATATTTTGGCTCATCAATGAAAAACAATAGCTTATTTCAAATTCTTGATCACAGAGTTGTAAGGGAAGGAGGTGTTGAGCAACTTCAAGAGATCGGTGAGCTCATTAAGAGTTGCCTTCACTCGCACAGGGAAGATAGGCCTACGATGAAGGAAGTGGCTATGGAACTTGAGAGTTTAAGAAAGTTCACTAGCCCTTGGACTAATGCACATGGACATGAAGATCAGAATGAAGTTTAAGTTTGGATTAATCTTCATTAGTACCCAATACAAATATCCCGCGGTGATCCAAATAAAATGTCAATATGATAATTAGTAAGGATATATTTTTGTGTGTTTTGTAAGTTTCATTTTTGGCTATCTTTAATTTATTTCATATTGGATGTTCTTATGTACAATATTTCCTTATGATTTAATCATCAATATATTGCTCATTCCTTTAAGATTACTCCTTTGTTTACAAGTTGAAGCCATCACACTTGCTGCATATGTAATGTTCAAACCAAAACAAAAAATGGTTTATCTTATATAACTTCCAGTTTCCTCATATTCTGTATTAGTATATAACAAGTTTAGGATTCAGTTTATTTTGCATATCGGCTTTTGTTTTCCATTTCCGATGTCTTCTAAGCACTCAACCTCACCATTAGTTGGCAGCAGTTGATAGAAGATATCAAATAGAACAATGTAAAAGCAAATTGTAATACTCAATAGAAGAATATTGATTACTGCACAACTCTCTTATTTTCAATAGAAAACAGATTAAGTCATTATATAGACTTGTACAGAGATTTTCAGTTACACATAAAACCAACAAACTCACGACTAGGACTCCTAACAGGCGCTACTAACTCACTAAAGATCTGCGCACTTTCTATTAACCAGGAATTGAACGATTCAACAAAATAAAAATTAAGTCCAACAAACATTGAATAAATGATACCTAAACAAAAGGACAATTCCAACAGACATCAGTTTATCCCTCAAAGTACAAACTCCCAGTAGCTTTCTCGGTTAAAATATCAGCAACTTGGTCTTCAATTTTGCAGTAGACAACATCAATGATCTTATCCCTTGTGAAATCTCTCAGGAAATGAAATTTCACATCATTGTGTTTGCTCCTCCCGTGCAAAACTGGATTTTTTGGAAGCTTAATCGCAGAACCATTATCACAGTAAATTAGAGTTGGCTTTTGCGGAAGAAGACACAGTTCAGCTAGAATATTCTTCAACCATATTGCTTGAGTGGCGCACACAGTTGCTATCACAAATTCCACTTCTGTAGTTGACAATGTAGCATTTGGCTGCTTCTTGGAACACCATGGAATAGCACCTGATCCAAACATAAAAACATAATCGAACGTGCTTTTGCTATCATCTTTATCTCCAGCAAAATCACTATCTGTGAAGCCAATTAAATCTGATTTTCCTCCTTTTTTTGTACAAAATGCCAAAATCATCATTACCTTACAAATACCTGAGAATTCTTTTAGCAGCCAGCAAGTGAGTCTCTCTTAGATTTTCCATGTACTTGCTGATGAGACTTACAAAGTACATTATATCACGTCTTGTGGCTTTCAAATACATCAAATTTCCCATAATCTGCTTGTAGAAAGTGTTGTCAATCCTTGTTCCTGTAGGATTTTTTAAAGCTTCAGCCCTGTCTCTGTTGGTGTGGTGACAGGATTGCAATCTGTCATACCAAATCTCCTTAAAATTTCCTGGACATATTTCTTTTGTGAAACAAAAATTCCACTAGAGGATTGCTTCACTTCAATTCCCAGAAAGTAATGCATCAAGTCGAGAACTGACATATCAAACTCAGTCATCATATATTGCTTAAAATTATCAACCAATACATGATCATTCCAGTACAGATTAGATCATCTACATATAAGCATACAATGACAAGCTTTCCATCTTTAGTTTTAGTATAAAGTGTATGCTTATAAGGACATTTTCTAAAGCATGTCGTATTAAAATAAGCATCAATGCGACTATACCAAGCTCATGGAGCTTGTTTTAGCCCATATAATGTTTTTCTTAGTCTACAAACTTTATGTTCGCTGTCATACTTAATACAACCAGGGGGCTGATCAACGTATACCTGCTCTTGCAATTCTCTATGTAGTAAGCTGATTTCACGTCCAATTGATAAATTGGCCAGTTGTTCTGGGCTGCCAATGCCACCACTAACCTGATAGTGTCGAGTCTAACTACTAGAGCAAATTAAAACCTCTTTGTAATCCACACCATACTCTTGTTTATATCCTTTAGCCACCAAGCACGCCTTGTACTTTGTCAACTTCACCATTCTCATTGAGTTAGGTTTTATAAATCCATTTAACTCCAATTGTCCTTTGCCCTTTTGGTAGATCAGTAAACGTCATTTTTTTCAATTGCTGAAATTTCAACATCCATTGCCTCCTTCCATTTTGTTTCTTGAATAGCACTTTCAAAATTTATTGAGTCACAATCTACGAACAATGCAAAGTGAGCAATTGTCTCATCATTGATATTAACACCAGTTACCTGATAATCTTGCATCCATGTGGGTCTTTTTCGAATAAGGAATAGCTTGCTCTGTTTCAAATGGTTCTTCTGCAGCTAGGTGGCATAACGAAAATAGTTGGAGCAATGTTTGCTGGAATTTCAGATCATAGAGCTACTTCTTCAGATTCATTATCAAATAAAACTTAACTAGCAACTCTTCATCCTAGTTCCAAGTATTGTCTTCATCGAAAACAACATCTCTACTAGTCACTATCCTTTTTGGTAAAGGATCAAACAACTTGTATGCTTTGGACGTCTCGCTTACACCAAGAAAGACAAACTTAACACCTTTATCATCAAGCTTTTTTCTCTTTACATCTGGGACATGTGCATAGGAAATGCATCCAAAAATTTTGAAGTGATCTACAACTGGTCCCCTTCCACTCCAAGCCTACTCCGGTGTTACATCTCGAAGAGAAAAAGTAGGAGTTCTGTTCAAGATGTGGATGCTGCAATTTAATGCTTCAGGCCAAAACCTCTTTTGAACTCTTCCTCGAGACAATAAGTTCGAACCAGGTTGAGAATGGTTCTATTCTTTCTCTCCAATACACCATTTTGATGAGGTGTATACGCTGTTGTGAGCTCTTTTTGAATGCCACGAGTCTCACAAAATTCTTCAAATGCCTTAGAGAAATATTCACCTCAACGATCTGTTTGGAAGCTCTTTATGATTTTTCCTGTCTCCTTCTCCACATGAACTTTGAAGCTTTTAATTACATTAAAAGCCTCTGGTTTTTTCTGCAAAAAGTATACCCAAGTCTTTTGGGAATAATCATCAATAAAGGTAATAAAATACCTTTTACCTCCATTAGAGATTGGTGTTATCGTCCCACAAATGTCTGAGTGAACCAACTCCAACACCTCATTTGCTCGCCATGACTTGCCTTTTGGGAATTGAGATTTGTGTTGTTTTCGAACAACACATTCTTCAAAAACTTGAGAAGGAACAACAATTTTAGGATGGCCCGTCACCATATTCTTCTTCTGAAGAATCTTCAAACCACCAAAATTCAAATGGTCTTATGGAAAATGCCACAACCAGGAAGGATCTTTCACTTCGTCATAAAGCAAGACTGAACATTTTCAATCTTCAAAGGGAACAACCTGTTGTGACTCATTTTCACAATAGCAACAACTCCTCTCTGGAAGGATCAGAAATTTCACAAGAAGCATTCCTAAGGGTGATGACATATCCTTTTTCTAATAATTGACCAACAATCAAAAAATTATTTTTCAAAGCAGGAACATAAATTACATTAGATATGGTTTCCTCACACCCATGCTTGGTTCTAAAATTAATATTATCCTTCCCCATTACATTCACAGTGGAGAGATCACCCAAACCAACAGTCGAACAAAAGCATTCATTTAAATAAGCAAAAGAAGACTTACTTTCGATCATGTGGTTACTGCAGCCAATATCCACATATCAAATAGCTTGTTCCCTAGGCTCATTTTCAAGGTGGACTGACATTAACAAGGTTTCTCCTTCCTTGTTCTCAATAAAATTTGACTTTTCTTCTTTCTCATTAGGTAGCCTAGTATGACATTCAGAACGATAATGACCAAATTTATGGCAACGATAACATTTTACCTTAGATTTGTCAAAATATCTTCCTCTGCCTTTGTAGTAGTCATCATTGGCTCTGAAATTCCTGCTACCATATTTGCCGCTTTCATCTCTATTTCCTCGCTCTCCTTTCCCTCTTCCTCTACCTCTACCCCTTCCTCTAGAATTGGAAGAAATAAAAGTACAAGCCTTTAAGGTCTGCTCCTCAAAAGTTGAACTACGATTTATCTGTTCATGCACCAACAAGGAGCTTTGCAATTCGTCAAGTGACAAAGCATCTATGTCATTTGACTCCTCAATCGAGCATACAACGTAATCATATTTTGGTATCAAGGAACGCAATATCTTTTCAACGATTGTGACATCGTTCATTTTCTCACCATGAAATCGCATCTTGTTACTTATCTCCATGATTCTAGCATAGTAGCTAGTGACAAGTTCACCATCCTTCATCTGCAAAGTTTCGAAGTCCCTCCTCAAGGCTTGAAGTTGTGCGCGCTTCACTCTTGTAGTGCCATGATACTTCTTCTTCATGGAGTCCCATATATCCTTGAAAGTTTCTTTGCAAAGAATAGTTTCCAAGATAGGACACTCAATAGCTAGCCTGAAAGAGGTAATTTTTTTCCTTTAAATCTTTCAACTTTCTTGCTTCAAACTCCGTCTTTTGAGCATTTGTCCAAACTTCTCGTTCCGCCGGAGCACCAATGCCGTCCTTGACAATTGGGCAATACTCCTTTGACCGTAAAAAGTTTTTCATCAACATACTCCAATGGTCAAAACGAGGAATGAATGCTTGCATAAAGTTGATCTCTGAAGCCATAGATGAAACCTGACTCTAATATCACTAATAGAAGATATCAAATAGAACAATGAAGAAAGCAATAATACTGAACAGAAGAATTAATATTGATTACTGCACAACTCTCTTATCTTCAATAGAAAACAGGATAAGTCATTATATAGACTTATATATGTTACGCATAAAACCTACAAACCCACGACTACTAGGACTCCTAACATATGCTACTAACTCACTAAAGATCTGCCCACTTCCTAATAACTAGGAGTTGAACAATTCAACAAAATAAAAAATCCAACAAACATTAAATAAATAATTTATAAACAAAAGGACAATTCCAACCGCAGTTACCATCCGTAGGGATGTTATCTTGGAGTTAAAGAGCAGTCGAAGAAAAGCGGTCCATAACTTATGGATCATCCTCAGTAAATTTCAACATTCTCTTACTTAGTCCGTATACTCTAATCCATTAATGAAATATAATACATGAATTCAAAATTAATGCATATATCTTTAACTAACTACCAAGTACGCTATTACTTCGAAATGCAAAAAACTAGTTTACTACTTTGCTTTGAATGAAATGTGAATGTAACATCTAAATATAAATTTGTAATTTAGTTAATATATTTTATTTTATTTTTAAAAAAAGATGAAGATATTCTCAAATTTGTGTGTGTGATACATACAGGCATTCAAATTCATATTTAACCTCTAAAACATCACTTAACATGGAATGGAATTGAAAGCCTATCAATCAGCACACACAGATCCACTTGAAACTCAATGAACAAGTTAATCTAAATGACCATGATGGAATAAGAATATTGTACATCCAATTGAAGAAAAAAAAACATAGATCATATTTAGTATTTAAAGAAGTAATAAAAAGCACTCATTGAGAACAATTGTATTAATATATTTATGTGTTTATTTCTTTTCCTTCTTTAAATATCGACATTGCTTACATAAAATTCTGCATACACCATTGATATAACTTATTAGAATAAGTATTTTATTGTGACGATAAACGAGTACACACCCTCGCATCTTTGTAAATTCTACCTGGTCGACAAAAGTAACCCTTCTTTGGGGCACAATGAATATCTTCAGAGCAAATGCATAATCCTTCTAGTGCACACCCTTCTTTGACCATGGTCAACCCATCTTTTAACCCTAAAACTTGATTTGTCCACTCACTTGAAAATAACCCTAATTGGTCATAGCTTTGTTTCACTTTCAAGAATTTATCAACATTTTTGTACTTGTTGATTACACCAATAAATGCTACATTCCTATTTTTACCCCAATGTGGCAATGCCCCATATTTGAAATATGCTAGTTGTTCTACCTCTTCAATAATATCTTCAAAGAGTCTAGGGGACATTGGGTCCTTGCTTCTATAATATGTGATGTCAAAATCCAAACCATCTTCTTGTTTACCTAAGTAAGCATTTGAAGTTGTAACATACCTCATGAGGATTCCATTGTATAAGTCAAGGACACATAGTGCCCTAGGCTCTAAAATAACTAGTTTTTGGACATCTTCAATAAAGCCTTTGACTTTGGATAAGCTAATGCTAAATGTTGTTTGGTGAAAAAATAGACCTTTAACTCTATGGTCCCAAGGGCATGTTGTGATTGTTGCATCTTCAAGACTGTCTAGGCATGTTCCTGATGCTTGGACTCGATTGTGTAAGCCAACCACTGGGTAGCCAGTAAAGGTAAAACCTGAGAGAATGCAATCGAATTATTAACGTAACTATGCTGCTTTGACTCTTTAAAAAACATCAACATGTATATGTCAGATTCTTCAGAAGTAGTGTATTTTTGAAGAATCTGATACGGATATAGCATCAAAAGTGAAGAGTCGATGCAGCTTAGATTATTAAAGTCTTTAATATTGAGGAGGAAATAAAAGAACTCTTCCTTTCAAAATACAATTAAGAAGATAAATATTACTATTAAATAAAAACTTGAACTAATTATTACTTATAATGTAAATGTAATGTAATGAAAATATAAAATAAGAATCCTTTACGATATGTTAAATGCTTCTTGGATAGTGAATGTCTAAAGCACACTAAAGTTTTCATATTTAATTAGAGGTCGTTTGGTGGATTGCATTAGAATAAAAAATATGTGTACTAATTTTATGTATTATTAGTGCCTTATTTGGTACACTTTTTCAATCTATATATATTCTATTAAATTTAGTATAGTAAAGCATAATTCCCAAAGTTGTTTGTTACTTATCGATTAGTTAAAATAATGATTCAAATTAGACGATCAATCTGACATGTCTCTATATAGATACGATATCTGAACTTAACATCCTATATTACTTGTATGATCGCGTGATGAAAGAATTAACTAACCATTATTTGTCAACCCATAAGCACTACTCTTCAATGTGGAAGTAGTTAGTTTAGCACTTGAGCATTTTCCACCAGCATCATTTGTTGATTCTTGATACTCCTCTAGTGAACCAAGAAAGTAGACTAAAGTCATGACCTAGTATCAAAAATGTTACCATAAAGTTGAAAGAAAGTACATTTGAAGCAATTTATGAACAATTAATTACCCGTAGTTCTTAAAATGGCGAGAACGAGTGAAGGTGTAGAGCGAAATCCAACAAAGTCATTAAGGGCATTGCCAGAAGTGCTGGCAGAAACGCGATCATCGATCCTATAAATAACCTTGCGTTGGCTCGGATACCATGTAAAATCAGCAAATTCATGTTGTCTCCCAAAGGTAGATGCATCTTCCCCTAAGTTTGAATCATCCCTTTCTGAAAGTGTAATTGAACGTTTGAATACACGTTCTAGTTTTAGTGTCACCTAAATTTAATTCACACACATACATTAGGACTGAATTTGTCATTCAAAAGTTATGTTTGATTTTTTATACTATTGTTGGAAAGAGAATTAAACATTACTTATCTAAGTATAATATATTAATTGAGACTTATGTAACAACTGATCAAGTTACCAACACAATAATTGGTGGCAACTAATGCTATGGTGTATACAGGGAATAATAATAATCCCTTATATTGTAATAATGCTACTTAAGCTTCATTTCAAATAATAATATCTAGTTAACCAAAAAAAAAATAACATTCTTCCATGAAATTAAAGTGAAACACCAATTTACAGCACATATCCGTGCAGAGTGAAAACCAACACAACCACCTTTTTTAAAATATTAAGATATGGGGAAAACAAGCCAAAAAAAAATAAAAATATAGCTTTTGGTTTCTTAATAAAAATGGCAATAGTCCACAACCCTTTGATTGATATGTAGAGATAAGAATGTCAAATAGGATGGTTGAGTTGAAATTGATCAATAAGTTAAGATGGATTGGACTAATATGTTGATTAGGGTAAAATCAACTCAATAGTTATTCAGATTAAAATGGATTGAAATGAGTTGAGTTATGATTTTAAAGCAGCATTTAGATATGTGATTTGGGATAATGATTATTTCAAAAAGCATTATTTGAGATTTTAATCATGATTTCAAAATATTTTAAATGTAAATTTGACTCATAAGTTAGTTTTTTGTCAAAAGAGAAATATATCATTTTAAATTTTGTAAAAAAAACTTATACTCGACGTGAGTAGATTATATATATATACGATGTAAAAATATTCTATTTAAAATAATTAGTTATTATTATCATTTACTAGTGAATCTTTATAAAAATGTTTATTTGAAAATTTGTAATCACAACGATCAGTTACTTATAAAAGAAACATGGAAATATGTGATTTATTAATTCGGAATCTTAGGATATTCCGATATCTTGCTTATAAATGCGGTTTGTTCATTTTGTGAGACTGTATAAGAATTGAGGAAATTTTGAAAAATTTCACAACTTGTGGAGTTCTGTTTATGAAAAAAAAATACAGTTTAACAAAGAAATTTAAATTGCATGTCCAAACAAAACTTTAATTTCAAATCAATCTAATTTTAAATTATGATTTCATATCATATGTCCAAATGGATCCTTAATTATTATATACCCCTAATTGCATTGAATATATAATGATTATATATTATACATTAATGGGTTGTATGGTAGACAGTAAAGTAGCAAGTTATTTATGTATTAATTGCAGAATTTTGATAGTCTGTTAGAAATTAATTATTCATATATAAAATCAATGTGACATGTGATATGTAATTTAGAAACTCATATAATTAATACATGTATAAATTATGAAGAAATTAGTGTGTTATCTTATACGTGATAGAA
>JAJOOO010019444.1:0-11542 GCA_029582685.1 Solanum piurae | reverse complement strand
ACCTAGTTTCCTCATCCTTAACCCTCTACACTTGAATTAGCTATGAAGTATGTATGTATGTTATGGTATGATTGTTATATGATTGAAAGGTAGTTCTCGTGATTATAATGTAATCTAAAGTGAAAGGTTTACTCACTTGCTAAGTGTTTCTAAAGTGAAAGGATTGTTACTCACTTATGAACACATATGAGCTATTATGGTAAGATGCTTACATAAGAGTCTAGTAAAGGCTAATGTGAACTTATGTGATGACTAAAGGTGATTACTAAAGGGAATTAGATGCTTAGAACAGAAAGGGCATGTAAATGAGATGGGGGTCTCACGTTTAGTAAGCTCTACAACCCATATGGGTTTCCTCACGTTTACCAAGTATGGATTACCCACAGTGTGTGTTGTCTCATGAGATGGAAACCTCCACGTTTAGTAAGTTAGGGTTTCTAGAAACAATCTCCTTGACCCTTAATTATTTTCCCACATAGGACTTTAGCTTAGTGGATCCACCTAGATAGCTATGTTAGAATGGTTACACCTTAGGCAAGTGTTAACCCTCTCTTTTTGGTGTGGGAGTAGAACAACGGATTCCATGTAGCTCTCATGGTCTATGTCGGTTATTGCAATATTTCCCTAATGTAAAAGTAAATAAAGGTATGGAAGGTGTGAACTCCTACTAGGGCTTTCTTAAGGGTTTCTACATAGTGTAAGGGAGGGTATGGGACTTCTCTTGCACATTGCACTTGTAGGATCCTAAGATATGGTTGTAGTAGTGTTCTCTTATGATTATGGTGGTTATGACTTATGTATGTTGAAGCTATGTTATGTATGATCATTATAAATATGGTAAGTTATGATGATATATGATCTTATGAATGTATGCATGAAGTAGGTTGCTTAATGTGATACTTGGCTTTGAATAGGGTTATGGGGTTCTATTCTTGGCATATGCACTAGTACTGATTGGGTTTTCTACATGTTGGGATGATACTATGTTGGTTTGGACTATGATGCTTATTTTGTGTGCATATTGGATTAACTTTGTAAAAGGCATGTTTTGACTAAATGTCCTTTTATGCATGTTTCAATTGGTTTATGCTTGTTAGCCATACTTAGTACGTGTGTTGTACTAACCCATATTTTCTTCCTTTTTCCCCAACATTTAGTTTCGGGCCGTTGAGGATTCAAGCTTACTTCCAAGACACTTGGAGTTGCTTCCCCAAGTTGGTGAGTCGTCAAGTCCGAGGACAAGACCATATGATCTAGCTTCTATGTTTAGTTCTTTGCTTATGTTGAAAGACATTGTTGTACTTTCCTATTTCAAGACTTCTTATTGATGTAAGGACTAAGTCCCATTTTCGATACTTCTATGTCTAGATGGTACATTGTGACGAAGTTAGATTCTATTTTTCATATATGAAGTGAAGTTAAACTTCCAAAGTAAAAGTTTTAAATTTTCCGTAATTTTATTCGATGATACATGCTACGATGAATGCTAAGGGCTTGTATAAGACCTCTTCGAGGTCGAATACGCCGGTAACGACTAGGGGGTGCTCTCGGGTCGTTACAGGCATGACCACAATCAATCGGGCTTGGTACACCTGCTAAGATCAGATCTTCCCTCTCACGTTTAAATTGACCCAGGAGCAGATGGAGAAAGACCAAGAGAGGGACCAGAACATGGCCAAGATCATGACATAACTTGACATTTTGTCCAAAAATGTCATGGGAGCTAGTGCTCGAGGTGTCAATGTCGTGGGTGTCGGGTGTGTTAATCCGAATAAGGCCAAGTCTGAGGCTTTGTACAACAAAGAGGTGAACTTCCTAGCTAACCAAGGAGTTGGTTATCATTTAAACTACCCCAGGAAGGGTGGTAACCAAGGTTGGAACAGGGAGGAAGGTTTAAAGGATCGTGATCGAGAGTGGAGAGAACGTAACCCTACTTGGAAAGAGAGAGAATGGGAGTAGGATAGATATGTTCCTCCCCATGAGCGCCAAAAGCCAAAGGATTCAGACGGTGGTAAGTCTTAGGATATGCTCTCGCGCATCCTCAACAAAGTTGAAGGGTTAGACAAAATGCTAAAAGGCATGAAAGAAGATGTGTCTACCCTTAGCCAGACCATTACGTCTCATTCAGTTTCAATCAAGCAGTTAGAGACCTAGATGGGTCATATCTCGTCTCACCTAAATCCAAGACAGACAGGGTTTTTCCGAGTTATACCATGGCTAACCCTAAGAATGAGGTTTAAAGGTGAACTTGCATTGTGCCATGATGTTAACTAAGGCGTTGTTTGGGAGGCAACCCAAAACCCTTGTTGTTATTTCTATCTTGTGTTGGATAAAATAATAGTGTGTTGATTGTGCAGGTGAAAGTGTGGAAGTTGAATGAGAAGTATAGATTGGCAAATCAAAGACCTGGTGGGTGAATTGCCGAAAGGTTCGGCGTCCCCGATGCACTCCACTGTATTATCCAACCCAGTTTGGGTCTGGATCTGTAAAACCCGGTGGACTCAACGAAATCATTGGCGAGTCACCGAGTATATTAGTCATTCTGATGCAGACCTCCATCTGGATTTTGATCTTGACTGAAGGTCCTATAAAATTCTGCGAGACAAGCGACAACTCAGCGAACCGCCAATAGGTTCAGCGATCGGGACTAATGTCGCCTAATGGACAAAAATTGGATGGTCTTTCAGCCAAAGGTTTAAAATGTTCTAACTTCATTCTCTTTCCATCACTTTTTCAACATCCCAAACTCACACCTGCACTCTAGTTTTATATTTCTTAAACTTTTGGAGTATTTTGGTTCATTATTTTGTGCGCGGATTTGATTGCATTGCTGCCTAGCTTTCAGTAGCATTTTAATCAGTACAAAAGGTTAGCTTCTCAATACCCATAATTATTTTGTCAGCATTGTACTCATTTGCAAACTCTTTGATATTGTTAAAATCTGTTGAACTCCCCTGATTGGATAGAATTGGTTAATTGGTGATTGTTATTCGGTAATCTTCCTTAAACTGTCGAAATCTTGTTCTCCGATGTATCTAGTTGAGTTAATGTGCGATAGGTGGTATTTGTATGTTATGGGTCTTGGTTAAATTTGTGCTATTTGTGCTTAAATTGTGTTTTCGGGGGTTGCGTGGTTGATTTCGAAAAGTTAGGTCAAAAGTAGGAATGATGGGTGATTTGGTGAGGTGTGATGAGCTCGCCGAACCACTTTGCGGTTCACCTAAGTACCCCATCTCGCCTTTACTATCATGCTTTATTTGTTGTGGCTATTGTAACTTTTGGCGGGAAGCGTGGGATCACCAAGTGCACTGGATGACTCGCCGAATGTCATCTTATTCGCCCTTTGTCTGCACCCCTAACTCCTTCTGCACTGTGACTTTCGGTGGATTTTATGTGGCTCGCCAAATATATTCGGCGGCACATCGAATGGACAATCTAGTTTTTGTGCACCTGAATATCTTTGTTTTGGTTGTCAAGTATTTTCTAACATTATCTCAAGACTTTGCAGACATGGCCAGACCAGAAGTTATAGGAAGAAACATGCCACCCAGACAAATAAGAGCACAACAGTTCAAAAGAACTGAAAGGAGCGACAACAAGATTGTTAGTTCGAGGAGGAGGATGCCTATCAACCCTAATGTCCCTTCGTGGGCTCGAGGGTTCAGCAATGTGATACACGCCTTTGTGGAAGCTCACGACATGGACAATATGATCAAGGCTAATATCGTTGCACAAGCTGAAGCAGAGCGAAAAGAAAAACAGAACCAGAAGTAGAATGACAACACTCCAGGAGATGATGTCCAGACAGATGGAGCAACTGCTTAGATAGGATCCCCTCTTTACCTCTCTCTCTGTCTTTATTTATTTTACCTTTCAGATTCTGTGTTAATTGCATTTGAGGACAAATTGCCTTTATATGTGGTTGGGTGAGGCTCACCTTTTGTGTGTTATTTGTGACTCGTGTTGTTATGTTTATATTTGGGCTGTTCTATTTAAAAATTGTGTTTGCACTACTTTATGTGGATGTTGAGCTTATGGCTCCTTTTGTTTTCAATTGCAAAATGATTTTTATTTTGATTCGCCCGAATTTTTTTTGCCACCTCTCGTGTGATGAATGTGGTTGTTCTTTTATAAAATTTAAGTGTCGGTTCTAAATAGAGTGAACATGAGTGTACGGCTACGATGAGGCCAAATCAAGTTGCATAGACAATATGTGAGTTCTTTACATCTCGTTGTGTCTAGCCTGTTATCAATTTGAGTCTCTTGTGATGATCATTGCACACTACCGAAAGTGTGGAGTCTTGGTTAACTATAGTGTCATTGCCTAGTGTGATGAGCTTACTTTTAACTATGCATGACAACACCTAGAATTTGCCCCATTGGTCCAGTTGATTATGTGAAGCTTTCTCTTGACATGATCTTAAGTAAATTTTGAACAGTGTGAACCAGTTTGACATATACCTCTTTTGTGACCTCCTTTGTGAGTGTGTGAACCTCTCTTGAACACCCCTTGAACCTTACCTTTCTTTGGAAGAAACTTGATGAAACCTAGACCTTGCTTAATCCACTACCGATAATCCTCTTGATTTGTGGCCTAGTGGATAGCCAACTTAGGCCAAAATTCTAAGTTGGGGGTGTGGTGAAAAGAAAAAGGGAAAATCAACAAGTGCAAGAAAAGTCTCCCTATACTCATGGTTTTGAAGAAAAATGGAACCCCTTCATATATATATATATATAAATAAAAAAAATAAAAAATAAAAGAATGAAAAATAAATTTGTGGAATAAAGTACCAAAGGAAAGGGGTTTTCAAACAATCCATGGAAAGTGTATAATAGGATGACTTATTAGCACTAAATAGAATGATGAAGGAAAAGAAAAGGAAGTGTTGTAAGCACCAAATTTTATAAGGATGAAATTCACGGAGCCTAAATGACCATACCTTTGCACTCAGCCCCATTACAAGCCTTAAAGAGACCTTTTTGATCTTGAGTTAGTTGAAACAAATGTTGATCAGAAAATATGGGCAAACCTACCGGTGAAAGCATGCATTATGTTCTTCCTTGTGAGAGTGAGAGTTGCATATGATTCCGAAGCTTTAAACTGTGAACAATTGTGTGATTATGGAATCATTCTTTCTGTGAGGGCATTTGAACAATTTGGTTGAGCTTGAACCTGCATTTGAAGCAAGTATTGTGAGCATGAGGCTCTTTGATATTGGTGAGTCATAACTTGAATCTTTGAGTGCACATTTAATCTATGCATAAGTAAATTAATTTTTTTTTTGTGCATTCATGATTGAGCCATGTGTAGCACTATTCAAGACACCCTTTTTGAACGACTGAACTTGAGTTTCCACAAATTGGACTCATTTAGGGCTATATTTTAATAGAAATTATGTCCTCAAATGCTTATTTTATCTCAATATCTGATGAAAATACTTAAGTTTAAGGTATTTGAAGTTTGAAGGAAAGCATGGACACTACGTCGCAAAAAGTAACGAAAAGGTTGAAAAGAATGAAGAAATGAAGGCCTGAGGATCGCTGATGAGTCCACATATTGGACTCATTTAGGGCATTATTTTAATAGAAATTGTGTCCACAAATGCTTATTTTATCTCAATATCTGATGCAAGCCTTTAAGTTTCAAGTATTTGAAGTTTGAAAGAATGAATGAACACTACTTCGCAAAAAGGAAAGAAAAGGCTGAAAAGAACGAGAAAATGAAGGCCTGACGATCGCCAAACATATTTGGCGAATCGCCAAACATATTTGGCGAATCGCCGAAGGGATGCACTCGGCCCTTTGTTCCAGTACGTGAAGCCTTGAAGGAAGTGGATCAAAAAGAGATTAAAGGAGCAGTCGGCGTCTCGCCGAATAGTTCCGCAAAGCAGTACTATGTCGCCCAATGACACAGAGCACAACGATGCCAAATGACGGTGCAGGACGGCGATGAACTACACCAAAGAATTGTAAAGGGGTGTTAATGACTTAAAAATTCTTCAATAAGTGAAATAAAACAATATAAACCATCTCCAATCACTAAATAATTAATTTGGAATTTACTAATTTGTCCCTCTAATGGCCGAACCTAGGCAGCTTGTGCAGGTGCCACCCACGACCCAATACTCACAGACTGTGAGTGGGGTTACGCCTCATCCTGCAGTTTCGTGAGGAGACTACTGGGGCTCCTAAAATAGGCCCTTGACTCACAAAGCTTCCCCACGAGGCATGGAGGGACCTACGTCTCGTAGGTCCCATCCGTGGGTCATGAAAATTGGTAGTTTTTGGGTTCGTGGGGAAGCCTTGGGGATAGACTTTAGGGTCCTCTTCAAGGACCCTTGGTTAGTCCTTGGGGAGTCGTACCTTGACATTTAACTCCTAAACCCCTCAACCTAAGCTCGAGAAATCATTTTACAACATAAAACCCCTCATCAAACTCAACAACTCACTCGTAAGGCTCTAGTTTCACCTACTAGTTTTCCGAGTCGTAAGAATATATCCCCAAGAACCCATCAAGTACCATATTTCTCAATTGTGATCTTATGATGTGGGTCTTTGTTGATGACATAGGAACGTTAAGAAATTATGCATGTACTCATTAAATGACATTAATTATAATGAAATCCATGTCTAATGCTTGAATTCTATATGTGTTGATTGAAAGTGAGCTTCGAAATTTAAAAGGGCAAAGTACGAGAATATGCATGTCTATGTAAATGCTTTAGGAACACTTTGAGAGTGAAGTGTCAATGATTATGATATTGTTGTTGTGTTGGTTGAAAGGACATTCTCATATACACACCTATGCATGAACATGATGTGAAAGGTCTTCTCTAATAATGAAGATTCTACGGTTGAAAGGATTTTTCACCTAATTGAATCTAATACTTACATGTAGACATGGACGGTGAAATGTTTTCTCACACATGATCTAAGAGCTATCCTAATGAACTAAATTGGATTGATTTTGAAGGACATCCTTCCATGAAACATGGGTTAAGTCAAGATTTAATATGTACTATTTGGGATTAATGCTTAGAACCGAGTGGATATTAAATTTATATGGGATCCCTCATGTTAGTTGAGGCCGGGTTCCTAAGAGCAATCGCTTGAGATGGAAGCCCTCACGTTAGTTGAGTAACAATCTCCTTATCAAATAATCTGCGTGCCCCCATAGGATATTTAGCTAGTTGATCCACGTAAACTAATAAACTGTGGTTCTACATTAGGCAATTAGGACAACCCTCTTCAGCGTGGGTAACACCGGGAGATCAACTTTTATCTTACATGGTCTCATGTCGGTTAAGGCTTATTCCCACAACAAGAACATGAATAATAAACTATGGTTACTTCAAGAAGCTTTGTGTATGAGTTCAAAGGTTTGAATGATGATGATGACTTATATTGCTTATGTTCAATGACTTATGGGTTTCTAACCTCTTATGTATGTCTAACTTGGCAAATTGCATGATTTTAAATGAAATGTCCCTCTTTGTATGTTTTAAATGTTTTTATGCATGGCTATCATACTTAGTGCATTTTTGTACTAACACCTACTTTTCCCTACATTTTTTCCAAGTGTAGGGTCTGGTTTTTGAGGTGATCATTCTTGTGGCTAGAGCTTGGATTTGATTATTTTTCTTGAGCTTGGTGAGTTCTCATGGTTCGAGGGGGGATTTTCATATTTTTAGTTTCTTTAGTGTACTTTCCCTATTGGACATGTTGTATTGGCTAAGCCCTATTTTATTCAATATTGTAATAGATGGCTTTGATGAGACAAAGTATCTAGACTTCTGCTTTCTTTTATGAAAATCTATTTAGAATTGACATATCTTTTACTCTTATTGTGCTATTGCTTATATTATGAGAACTAAGTGGCTTCCATCTCAATATACTCTCGGTGCTAAGCGCAAATCACACAAAATAGTCATTTCTTAACATGTCTTGATTATCCATGGAAGGGCACGTCATCTTGCCAATCCAAGCTAAGTCATATGTCATCCATTGAATGGTACAATTAATTAACCCATCCAGGTTGGGTTTCATTAGAATAGCTCCTTAACTTTGATGCATTTTAGGTGAGAAAACCTTTCAACCTTAGAATCCTTTATGTGAGAAAACCCATTCACAAAAAATGAGCACAACAATAACATATATTAGTTTACTGTCAAAGTAGTCTACATCATATCTCATCAATTCCATACGAACAAGCATAATTCCATAATTCACCTCTCATAGTTCAAAACTGACTTTCAATCATTAATACCTAGATAATAAGGGTTAGGAATGGATTGATGCGTATTAATCTTTAAATAATGAAATTTTATCAATTCATGCATAAAAGTTCATAAATCAATCAAATAATTCACCATTTAAAGGAAACCCATGACATGGAACAAAACCCTAACTCAATTGGGGATTTCTAACTTTGTAAATTGGAGAATTTAGGAACTCCCAGGAGGAAAGGGCTAAATAGATGAAAACTTTCATACCTTATGCCAAAAGCTTTCCTTCAATGATGGAATTGGAGGTTTGACTTGAAACCGTAGGTGGACTCCTTCTTCTTCAAGCATTCTCGAGAGAAATATTTTGGAAAGGAAGAATAGCTCTTCTATAAAAAAAATGAGAGAATAATTTTAATTGGGGAAATTTGGGGTTAAAATCACTTATATAGGGATTTAGTAGAAGGGTAAAACAACATAGCATTAGGCTAGAATAATTAGGAAAATACCAAGAAGCTCATTAAAAATAATTGTTGGCCTTCATCGACAGAGTAGACCTTCGGTCCTTTGGTCAGATCACGGACTGTCCTGGTTGACTGTCGATTATTATAGAGACTCGTTCTCTAGGCCTTCAAACTACGGGACCCACCTACAGAGCGTGGGTCCAATGATGGCCGTGGGTCTTAACTTTTTACCCTGAAATTTCACTAAGTCTGGGACTCACCTACGAAACCTACCTGAACGTCATACCGTCTTGGTGAACCATCAAAAAGTACTAAAACTTGCCATTTTTGAAAATTTCTAATTCACCACCCACGCCGCCACGAACGGGCCATTGTTCCACCTACGGGCCGTGGGTGGTGTCGTCTGTGCTGGCACCAGGTTTGTGGAAAAACTGAAATTCTCCCCTTGGAAACATTCATCGTCGAATGAGATTCAAGACATCATATGGAGGGTAGGAACTTAATATAATCAGCCCAACATGAATGCAATTACACAAATATACATATTTAAGGAGGAAACATCAACTCCATCCTAACTCATATTCCATGAAGTCTATATGCAACTCATACCCAATGCACATAAACAAGTAGAAATCAATCAAGTAGACTCCTTTTCTCAAAACTTAAGCTTTTTATGAACCATGCATAATAAGGAATTCATTGGAATATCTATGACAAATGATACCCAAAGAGTAAACCAAGAGGAGCTAAATACCTCAAGCTTGAGTTAGTACGGAGGGAAACAGATGAGGATAGCAGGACATCATATCAGCCTCGGCCTCTCAAGTGGCACCATCAACTAACTGATTCCTCCTAAGAACTTTCATAGCAGCAACTTCTTTATTTCTCAACATCTTACCTTGCCTATCTAAAATCTCAACCGGAACTTCCTCATATAAACGATTTTCCTTAACTTCCACACCTTCTATGGAAACTATAGATATTGGATCTCCAACACATTTTTTCAACAAAGAAACATGCAAATCCCAACGTACCAACGCTAAGTCATTTGGCAAGTCAAGTTCATAAGCAACCTTGCCAACTAGTGTCATAATATGGTATGGGCCCATATATCAGGGACTAAGCTTCCCTTTCTTCCCAAATCTCATTACACCCTTCATGTGTGAAATTTTAAAGTAGACCCAATCATTTACCTAAAACTCAACATCCCTTCTTCTCAAGTCGATGTAGGAATTTTATGTACTTTCAGCCGTTTTCAATCTTTATCTAATAAGCTGAATTTTTTCAATAGCCTCATGTACCAACTTAAGACATATTAGAGAGACTTTACCTACCTCAAACGAACCTATTGGAGATCTACACCTCCTACCATATAGGTCCTGAAATGTAGCCATACTAATGCTTGAGTGATAGCTATTGTTGTAGGAAAACTCAATCAAAAGCAAGTGATCAATTACACGAGCTTTCAACATATCTTCCAAAGTTTGGATAGTATGCTCCACTTGCCTATTGATGAGTCCACAAATTTGACTCATTTAGGGCTGTATTTTGATAAAATATTATGTCCTCAAATACATAGTTTGTCTCAATTTCTGATGAAAACCCTTAAGATTCCGGTATTTGGAGTTGGAGGGAAATCACGGACACTACTTAGCAAAAAGGAACAAAGGCAGCTGAAAGAACGAAGTAATGAAGATCCGAGAATCACCAAACCCGTTCGGCGAGTCTCCAAAAGGTCTTATCCTCGCCTTTTGTTCTAGTGTGTTGAGCCCTAAAAGAAAGGATCAAATCGGCGGTGAAAAAAGCAGTTGGTGTGTCGCCGAATAGTTCCGCGAAGCAGTACTCTATCGCCAAATGATCCAAAACACGACAATGTTGAAGGATAGAGCAAAATGGTGATGAAACCTACCCAAGGGCAGATCGCTAAGTTGATCGTCGATCTCGACTAACGACGCCGAATGACCCCTGCAACAATGATCTTCGAAAACTTTAAATACTCGTTGAGAATTATTATTCTAGTATCAAATTTTTAGCCTTGAACAGTAATTTTTCAGACTTTGCTTCTATTTTTGAGTTCTAAGTTTGGAGAGACTTTTAAAGAACTTGAAGGTTCAAAGGGTTTCAACTAAAAGATTTTGGACTTGGGTCTTGTGAATTCTTCCCTGTTAAATATACATACCCGTTTGAATGCAAACTCATATTGTCATAAATTTCTATCTCTTATACATGTCTAGCTAAAACCCGAATTCCTGGGGTGTGATTTTGTGAATATGGGTTAGATTATCTGTTGGGTCTTGCTTGTTGACAGTTTATTTGTTGTGTAAATGTGATTTCATTTAGTAGTTGTGGTGGAACTTAATGAAATTGTAGTTGCAAATACGATTTCACCTTTGTGTTTTCGGCTTGCTCGAGAGAGAGGTCGTAAAACTAAGACTACTAATTTGATGGCCGGTGGGATTGGGTTGATATGAGGTTGAGATCTAGAAAGTGAACCCTAGTCCTTCTCCCACACACTCAGCTCGAGAGAGTGAGTGGGCTGAGGAGGAGGTTGTTCTTCATGCGACAACTCGGTGTTTGAGAGAAACTATGTTGATTCGGGGTAAGTTGTTCGAGAGAGAATTTACCCCACTACAGTCTAGCCTAGTCACAAATATTCAATGGATTTATTATCAAAAACATGTACCCAATAGTTTAGTTTATCCCGTATTCCTATCACATCTCAAGAATCCCCTCTCCTTGATTAGTACTCTTTGCATTTGCGCTTATTTTTGCTTACTAGTTACAAACACCCATTGTTAATTCACACTTTTGTGTCACCGCTTAGATTTAGTATGTTTGTATTCGACAATGTTTTTA
>JAJOOO010019441.1:0-17252 GCA_029582685.1 Solanum piurae | reverse complement strand
AGAATTTGTATAATATAATTTGTATAACTATTTGCACTTCTGATGTTTGTAATTGTATAAATTCGTTATTTCGAGTTTATACAAAAATAACTGAATTATACAAATGTACCCGCGAATTATACAAACCTGCGAATTATACAAATTTGCGAATTATACAAATGAGGCAGCTTAAACTATAGCTACAACCCGTAAATATGCAAATTATAGCTATGGAGCATAATTAAGTTTATTATAATGGTTATTTGTGAAAGTTTCCCTAAAAACAAAAGTAAAAGAGGTCAAAGATTCTTTGTTATAAACTTATAATGGAGTAATGGACTTGGACTAATAAGAAAATTTAGTGGGTTAATAATCCTAAAATGTAAAAGATATGTAAAAAATATAGTCTTGATTTTATATTGGTATTTTAAAAGTAATTATTGACAAAATCTTAACAAGTAAAACACAACTTAAAATATATATAATAAATATTTTTAAAATTCACAGCCCGCGGGCTGGCCTTTGAGGCTTGCGGGTTGGGCCTACGAGGCCAGCGGACCAAGTGAGGCCGGGCTAAAAAGCCTCGTTCCTAAATGGGCTGAAAAAATTGAGCCCATCTAATTCAAGGGTTTGGATTGGGCCGACCTAGCGGGTCAAACCCATTTTGACAGCTCTAGCCATAAGTATCATAAGACGTGGGCTTTGGTCCACTTACGTTTTTTCCCTCTTCCATTTGGCATAAATTTCATAGATACTTTCTCCGTTTTTATTTATTTGTCAAATATATTTAATAAATCAAGAATAAATTCTTTTTTTCCTATTATACTTTTAATTTATTAATATTAATTAATATTTTGTTTAAATATAGTGAGTAAATATGTTTAAAACTTTATCAATTAATAAGAGTAAAATGATAAACTCATTATATCAATTATTATTTTCTTAAGAGGTGTGTCAAGTCAAAATTTCACAAGTCAAAAGGGTCGGAGGGAGTACATACTTCATCCGTCTTTTACTTGTCCATTATTTAAAAATATTTTTTTTATTTTTATTGTCAATTTTCATATATTAAGAATAAATTTTTAAAAAAATTATATTATATTTTTAGTATTAATTATTTAACCTATAAAATATTTTTTTAATGAATATATAAGTCTAAATATGACAAGTAAAAATGAGCAATGAGAAGAGATGGTAGAAAGGATAAATAATGAGAAGAATCAATTATAGGAATCAAGGAAAATGTTATTCTCTTATTGGCTGAGAGTTTTCTCGAAAATCAATTCATATCCACTAATTATAATTAATAAAGTAAATAGTAAATGTTATCTTTAATTTGACTCTTATAATAATAAAATAATATTTTACTTGTTTATTTTAATAAATTAAGAAAATTAATTATTTTTGCCTGACTTTATCATTATCGTAAAGTAATTCTATAAAATACTAATAGTCAAGTTAAACTCCTAGATAATTGAGAGACTAAAATTAAATTAATTAGTAGAGTATGCACATTTTCTTTATTTTTATCCTAATTTTTAATTTTACGAAAATTTATTAATTTGACTCTTATAATAATAAAATAATATTCTACTTGTTTATTTTAATAAATTAAGAAATTAATTATTTTTTCCTGACTTTATCATTATCATTAAGTAATTCTATAAAATACTAATAGTCAAGTTAAAGTCCTAAATAATTGAGAGTCTAAAATTGAATTAATTAGTAGAGTATGCACATTTTCCTTATTTTTATCCTAATTGTTATTTTAACAATGATATATTAATAATAAATTTTAAAATATAATTAATAAAATTATTCCGTAATATGTTTTTGGTAAAAAAAAACTAAAAATAAGAACCTTGATGACTATTGAAAAAATGTATCATCTTTCACTAATATATAAATAGTAATACTCTAGTGTATAAAGTGTTGCTTTAAGTATCTAATGGTATAATATTTCCATGAGTATAATAATTTATTATTTGACAATCAACATCTATTCATGGATCGAGAGCGTATGCAATTTTTAGTATGCAATACTATGAGTATATGATTAATAATTACTTAGGATGTGTTTGTTAAGATTAAAAATATTATTTTAGAAATGATTTCTAGGAAAATAAATATGTTTCTTATTTATTTTCTTACTTTTTTTTAGGTTGGCAAAAATTATTATCCTAAAAGCATTTTTATATAATTTAGACAAATATTATAAGAGGTGAAAGTAGAGGGTAGGGATGTGTGTGGTGGTGGGGATGAAGATGGGGGAGCTCCATATTATGGGGTAAAGATGAGGTGTGGTTGAAAACGGAGGAAGACATTATCAATGTAGAATATCATGTGTAACTTCTTTTTTTCATACGTCTATTATAAAAATCATTTCCTCATTTTAATTTTTAGAGAAAATATATTGCAAAGATTTTAACTGATCAAATATAGAAAAATTAACATTTTACATAACGAACACCACCTTACATCCATCAAATTTCTTTTCTTCAATTTCACGTAAAAACAAACTTAATAAAAAACAGAAATAATACTTAATAATATTGGATATGTACTGGCATGGGCAATTGCTTTCTAGTTTTACTAATCAAGATCACTTGAATATTAGTACCACTACAACTTGTATAATCATTACCCTGCTTGAATTATGAAAAGGTGCCTACTTTATTTGTGATTCTTCCTAATCTAAAAATGCCACCTCTCATCAATCAATAAGCAGATATTTGACTGTACTGGATGCTCCACAAATGGGGCAAAAGCATTTTCTCTTCACCCTTTTGCAACACAGATTGGAACAAAATTAGAAAAAAAATAAAAAATAAAAAAGATGGCAATTATTGAGGAGGAGGAAGAAGAAGAGAGCTTGTTAGATCATTTGCCAAAAACTTACACAAAGGGTGGTATCAAAACCATGCCATTCATCATAGGTTAGACAAAATCTTTATGGGGTTTCATTATGTTTATTTTTTTTTTGTTTTGTCAAAAGTCATTTTTTGTGTGTGTGTTTTACAAACTTTTGCAGTGAATGAAACATTGGAGAAAGTGGCAAGTTATGGGTTGCAGCCAAATATGGTGATATATTTGATGAAAGTTTATAATTTAGAAATTGTAACAGCTACAAGTTTACTGAGTATGTGGTCTGCTCTTTCCCATGGATTGGCCCTTTTGGGTGCCTTTGTTTCTGATTCTTTCTTGGGTCGCTTCACTGTTGTTGCTATTGGATCTATCTCCAGCCTTTTTGTATGTCCCAATAACTCTACTCTGATCTTTAGTACCACTATTAATTAAGCTTAATTGTCGATAAATATGTTTTTTTTTAGAGACAATTACTTTTTAGCACTCTTTGTAAATGCGTTAAAGCATGACATTGAATGTAAATGACAATTAACTGATGTTGATAAAGGTTCTAGCACACTTTGTTCATGTACATATTTTATTGCTGCTAAAAGTTGTTTTTATTATAGTGATTATTTCATTTATCGGTGTGTATTTTTAGCATGACTGGAAATGTTTTCTTGGAAATAAGTCATTTTCTGGTGTTTGGTTGCCAGAAAATATGTATTTCAGGCAAGTTCAGCTCAATTATTTCCTTATGAAGCCTTCCCTTATCCTAAATTCAGTAAGGATGTGCTAAATTTTATTGACATGTCTAATTTAAGAGAATCGAAGCTGCAGTATTTAATTTGTATTGACATAATGCGTAAATGTTTCTTTTAACTTGATCTCAACTAACATCTATATCCTTCAATTTTGGGTGTGCATAAGTAGACGTTTAAACTTGTATAAAGTTGAACAAGTAGATCTGCTGGACATTTAAGCGGCGGGATTTTATACCCGCATCCGATCGAAGTTACATTTTACTGTTCTGCTGGAGACATGCGTCCTATGTGACAATTCAAAGTGAGATACACTCGAATTGCTTTGTATATGTCACGTAGGACAATTATGTCTATCTGTTCAACTTTATACAAATTTAAGTGTCTACTTATGCACACCCAAAGTTGGAAAACATAAATATCAGTTGAGGCCTGACACATTTATGTATTATGTCATTTCTATTACTCCACAATAATTGTGTTAGTCACAATTGGAAGCCTTTTATGCCTAAAACAAGTAATTAGTTGAAGTTGGTTCATGGGAAAACAATCAAGAACCTCAGTCACCAGTGGATATGTTTCTGGACAAATAACATTTCTTAATGATGTAGAATTCAACTTTACTGAGACAAATTTTCGTCTTTTTTTCAAAGGGAATGACCATTCTTTGGTTAACCACCATGGTTCCACAGCTAAGGCCTTCACGTTGTGATCATTTCGAGATCAATGAATGCGATAGACCAACACCAGCACAACTCCTTGTATTATTGTTTTCTTTTGGGACAATTGCTCTAGGAGCTGGTTTCGTTAGACCTTGTTCTATAGCGTTTGGTGCTGATCAATTGGACAACAAAGAAAATCCAAATAATAAAAGGATTATGGAAAGTTATTTCAACTGGTACTATGCTAGTATTGGAATGTCAACACTTGTTGCGACAACCTTAATTGTATATATTCAAGATGCTTTTGGTTGGCGAATTGGTTTCGGAATTCCTGCTATCCTTATGTTTTTCTCTGTTTCAGCCTTCCTTTTGGGTTCTTCTATGTATATTAAAGTTAGTGCTAGTGAAAGCTTGTTCACTGGATTCTTTCAAGTACTTGTGGCTGCTGTTAGAAAAAGAAATATCGATCTTCCTGTTAACCGTGCAAACTATTATCATCAATCGCCTGATTCTGAAAGTCAAGCCTTAACAAGCAGCTTTAGGTATGATTCGTTCGGAGGGTATCCTATGTTTGATTTAGTAACATCAAGATTATATGTTACTATTAGCTGTTCTAGCTAAAGATGTACCTTTTTTTACTGATCTTCATGTAGGTGTTTAAATAAAGCTTGCATGATTGAAGATCCTGAAAGAGGTATAAATCCTGATGGATTCGCTTCAAATCCGTGGAGACTCTGTAGTGTAGAACAAGTAGTATCTTTGAAGTCTCTTCTTAGAGTTGTTCCCATGTGGTCTAGCAATATAATGGTTCAGCTGAGCTTAAACCAATTTTCGTTTGCCACACTCCAAACAAAGACAATGGATAGACATATCTTCTCGGATATTGAAATACCAGCCGGATCTTTTTCTGTCTTTATGGTGATCACTCTAGTGATATGGATTGCCTTTTATGATCGTGCTCTCGTTCCAATAAAGGCCAGATATACAGGACAGCCAGGAGGCTTAAGCCCCGTTCTTCGCATGGGAATTGGTTTAGTTCTCTCTGCTGCAGCGATGGTACTTTCAGCTATAACAGAATGCATAAGGCGGGGCATAGCAATTGATCAGAAAGATCCACAAGACAGTCCAAATATAAGCATGTCGGCTATGTGGTTCGTGCCACAGTTCGTGCTTCTTGGACTAGCTGACGCTTTCAATGCAATCGGATTGGTAGAGTTCCTTTACTCTGAACTTCCAAAAAGCATGTCTAGTTTTGTTGTGGCTATTTTCACACTTGGAATGTCTGTATCTGGCTTTTTTGGGAGTGTTTTAGTGAATGTTGTGGATATTGTTACTTCATATGGAGGTGGAATTAGCTGGTTGTCAAGTAATATTAACAATGGTCATTTAGATTATTACTACTGGTTGCTTGCTTTCCTCAATGTTGTAAACTTCCTATATTTTCTTCTCATAATTTGTCGATATAATCGCCATGAGCATGAATGCAGTACTCAGAGAGCTTGATGTATATGTTTCTGATACTATTTGTTATTGTATTATAACAAATGTATATGTATGATAAGGTGACTCTTTTAGTGTTGCTGTAAAATATTGTTCTCTACAGAAATGATTTTGTCAATTTAAATTGTATTATCATAGAGAAGATTGTCAAATAAATGAAAATGTTGCATGCACATCATGTGCACATGGAGGGGATGAACTTGAATTTCCTTAAACACAGCGAGATATTTCTGTCTTAGCTTAAATTTATTTATTTATTTGAGATAAGTGTCAAAAACACACCTAAACTATCTCATTTTTTGAGTTTCATACTCAAACTATTGAGAGTGTTAATTTCATACTTAAACTATCACTTATTAGTTTGAGAAACACACTTCTTTCGTTTATACCAATCTCATCATAGTGTGTGTAATAAACTCTTTTTTATTTTAAAAAAATTGTTACATCACACTCCACATGGACAAAACATTCCACCTTGACAAAAATTAAATAAATTATTAATATTAGTTAAAATAAAAGATTAAAAAATTATTATCGAAAAAAATAATAGTATTGTTTTTATAAAATAAAATGTAAAATATTGTTTTTACCCCACTCCATCACTTCCTCTAACCGTCCCCCGTCTCCCCTCCCCGTGCCCATTTTTTTATTTAAATTTCTTTTATAAAAGTATTTAATTTTTTTTTACTCCCGCCCCCCCAAAGACTAATTTAGATATTATTTTATTTTATTTTTAAAAAATAATTCTACTCCACCTAACCCTCCACTTTCAAATTTTTTCTCATTTTTTGTTAGATATACATATTGAAAATATTTTTTACTTACCGCCACATGACTTTTTTAAAAATAAATTTTTTATTAACGTTATATTCGGTACACAAGTAGAAAAAAATTCCTAAAAAATATATGTATTTATCTAATACAAAACGAGAAAAATATAAAAAATAAATAAATTAGGAACGAAGGTTAAATTCAGGATGGGGTAGAATTTTTATTATCAATTTATTTTTTTTGGGGGGGGGGGGAGGTAAAGTATGATTTTTTAAAAATATTTTATAAAATAAATAGAAGGACGGGGAATTGTCGGGGGTGGGGTACGGGGTGGGGGAGTACGAGGAGGATGTAGTAGAGTTGGGTAAGAAAAATAATTAAAATTATATTTTTTGGGATAGTAATACGTTAATCTTTAATTTTTAATGGGGAAAAAGACAAATATACCCTCAAACTATCGTAAATGGTATGCAGATACCCTCCGTCATATTTTTGGGACATTGGTACCCTTGCCGTCCAAAAATTAGAGCATATATGCCCTTCACTCTAACGGAAGACTAAATAAGGACACATGGCACAATCTTATCCGTCGATCCGATATTTAATAAATGTCGGGTCGGTGGATAAGATTATGACACGTGTATGTCCGTTAGTGTAAATGGTATATATGCTCTACTTTTTGAACGACAGGGGCACCAATGTCCCAAAAATATGACGGAGGGTATCTGCATACCATTTACGATAGTTTGGGGATATATTTGTCCTTTTTCCCATTTTTAATTAATATTAATAGCTTATTATTTAATTTTTGTCAAGGTGGAATATTTTATCCATGTGAAATGTCATGTGTCAAGATTTTTTCAAATAAAAAAGAGAGTGCATTTCACACACCACTAATGTGAGTTTCTCAAACTAATAAGTGATAGTTTAGATATGAAACTAAAAAAAATAGATAGTTTAAGTGTGTTTTTAACATTTATCTCTATTCATTTTTGTTCATTTTATGTCAACTGTAATTTATAGTACTCCCTCTGTCCACAATTAATTGTCATGGTTTCCTTTTTTAGAGTCAAACTATAAGAATTTTGACCAACATTTTACGATGTATATTTTCATCATATTGATATGCAAAAAATTGCAATTTATAGTACTTTTCGTATAGATTTTGAATATCTAATTTTTTTTAAAAAAATATCGAGTTAATGTAATCTAATTTAACTTTAAAAATTAGTCAAATTGACTTTCGAAAAGCACAACATGACAAATAAAAGTGGACAGAGGGAGTAGTATTTATGATATATTACACCAATAAATTAAAATGTCTTTGACTTTGAATACTTGAATCTTAAGATGTGCATCGAACAATTAGGGATGATAATTTTCTCAATTCTTTAACATGCATACTTTAGCTCTGCTCAAAATTAAAAAATATAAAGTATAAAATTGAGTTAAATGATAATATTTATACACACAATAATACAAAAATCTTAATTTGTACGTTATAAAAAATATTTAATTTGACAAAGGTACACTTTAAAATATATAACTGAGATAATAATTGTTAGATGTTATCATCAGGTGGTGAGATTGATAGTGATAACATATAATTTGTAGACACAACTACTAATATAATACCACATGACAACAAGAAGCCACTTTCATAACAATATTTAAATGAATACATTGTAAAAACTTTAAAATTGTTTATAAGGTTTGAATGATCAATAATTCAAATCAGAGTTGGTACAATAATTGGTCATGTTGCACGTGTTAGACTTAGGTGTCCTATAATTAATCTCTATTTAGGACCGAGTTAGAATTCGAAGATAGATTCAGCTGAATTCAATAACTTTTGCTCATATAGTATATTTGTATTAAAAAGTATATTAAATATGTACATATCAATTAATAACATTTGAAATCATCGTTATAAAATTCAGAAACCATAATAATTAAAATTATAGCTTCATCTGTCTCTATTTGCCACTATCTATTTTTTAGTTGCAGTAAATTATTTATTATTATTACCTCTTCTCATACTTTTTAACCGACGCATTTCTTAGTTTCTTTTACTCAAACATGTTTTTCTTAATATTAATTATAAAAGTATATATAATAATCTATATATTCACACTTCTTCATATTGATTTATTTTAGAAAATTTCATTAGATAAGTTATTTTTTTAAAATAATGTGGATTAATATGAAGAAATTAATACAAAAGGATAAAGTTGTCAAATTATAATTAATTTATATTTATTTTAAATAAATTTATAGAATGATTACAAAATATAAAAATAATGAAAATATAAGTAATATTGTAAATCACAGGAGAGATGAGTGTTGTAAAATTATCCCTTAAAAAATTTAACCACAACATGAAGCGCATACAAATTTTCTAGTTAATTGATGTGCTTGGATAATTGTAACAATTATTTGAGAGGGTCACATTTATGTAGGGGTGTCATAGTTTTAGAAAAATCAACTTAACGGATCGATTATTATTTTTTAAAAGTTAGAATATATGTTTTTATATAAATTTGTATAGTCATAATACCGAATAATTAGGTAAGTTTTTAGTTTTATAAAAATAAATCAAAAAAAATATTGAATCATACTAAATAAATTAATATGCGTAAAATATTGAGATTAAAAATAATAAAATATTAAACTTTTGCCTTAGGCCTAAATGAAAACGACTACAAACCAATTGTAATTAACATCTAAAGTTTCAACAATAAATTGTCTATCTCGAGAAAAAAATAGTGACAATTCGACACAATTTAAATAAGTGTGCAGAATAAAATATCTGAATAGGAAAAGACAAAAAAATGAGAGATCCGCAGAATGCAAATACTATCGTGATTCGTGATAGAGTATCATTCATTCATCAACGATTATTTAGAATAGTCGGAAAAATTCTTAGCAGAGAGCGTTATTATCAAATGAGATTTTATTCGATATAAATTTAAATTAATTGAATTATGTAAATATTAGACATTAGATGAAAAATAAAAAATATATGATAATTTGAATAAATTACTTACTATGTAGAAAGAGTTTACAAAAAAGAGTATCGTCATTCATCAACAACAATTTTTGTTCTTTTTTAACCGTACGAGTGGCGAAGAATTTGACATGAACCCCTATCTTATTTGTTAAAATTCAAAAACGTAAAAAAAAAATTAAAAAAAATACACAAATAAGAGGGAACCATAAAAATTATCCTCCTCAAAATACAAAAGGAAATTGGAATTGTCCTATTCACAAAAGTTAATTCTGAAAAACTTTATACCAAAGACTTTTTTTTAGGAATTAAAAACAAACGCAAAGAGGAAATTAGCTTTCTCACAGACAAAGATTAGAGTTAAAATTTTATTACCGAAAAAAAGAGTTAAAATGTGATGGGGTAAATTATATTACTCCTCCCATCCTATTTTATATGACTAGTTTAACTTGTCACGAAGTTTAACAAAAAGACTTTTAAATTTTGTGATATAAATAAGTAATAAATGCTTGTGTGATAGTAAATTATTTCATTAAAGATAAAATATATATTTTAAAGTTAAATTATTACTTAATATAGGAATGCGTCATTTTTTTAGACTGACTAAAAAGAAAAGTAAATCATATAAATTGAGACGGAGAGTATAATATATTTCATACTTAAGGGTATAGATAATATAGGAAAAAAAGATAAATATACCCCCGAACTATCGTAAATGGTATGCAAATATCCTCCGTTATACTTTTGGCACATTGGTGCTCCTGCAATCCAAAAATTAGAGCATATATACGCTCTATACTAATGGACATACACGTGTCATAATCTTATCCACCGACCCGATATTTATTAAATATCGGATCGATAGATAAAATTGTGTTACGTGTCCCTATTTAGTCTTCCGTTAGAGTGAAGGGCATATATGCTCTAGTTTTTGGACGACAGTGACACCGACGTCCGAAAAGTATGACGGATGATATCTGCATACCATTTACGATAGTTTGAGATATATTTATCCTTTTTCCTTATAATGTATCTCTTCCGAGAATCAAATCTCACCTAACTTGCACGTTGTTCACCTGGTGATGTAAGATCATCTCTGGCAAAGTCATTTAGATATGTAATATACTTTTTTAATTTTTTTTTATCGTTTTTATAAATATGAAAATTCATAAATTGTGAAACTGATCAAAAAGTTCCTCAATTTGTATATAGTTTTATCACATGAACAAATCATAATTCATAAATAAGATATTAAAATATCATGAAATGCCTTATTGATAAATCGCATATCTTCAATTATCTTTTATAAATAAATCAATTATAATATTATAGACACGTAATTTTTAACCGAACTTAAGTTTAACACCATTTTTAGAGCTTAAATATTTTATAAATCTAAATTAAATATTTTGACTTTTATCTTATTTTATTAAGTTTATTTTAAAAAATTTAAAAACAACAAAAATAATATCACTTTTTAAGGTATGTTTTATTTTCACTTGTTTAAAAAAGAAATAAGAACTTACAAAAAAATATGTATTCTTTTAATTTAGATTTTACTAAATAAGCCAATGTTTCTTAATTATATTTTTAAATTGACTATTTAACTTTTTAGTTCAAACTAATTAATTTAATTTTTTATATATATTTAATTTAGAAAATAAAAAATAGCCTAAACTACCCATTACCCCCTAAACCTCTACCCACTTCACTCACCTTAACCCCACTTCCCCCCTCACACTACTGACTACACACGACACAACACCAAAAATCCCACACACTACTATATTTTTCTCTTTCTCTTCTCATCTTATATAGAAGAGAGAGTTTCAGGAAATTTCAACATGTTAGTTTTTTGACATTAAATCAAAGTGTTAAGAGTATTAAAGTCTTCACAATAAAATTGCACGATAAATTTGCTTAGAAAAGTTATACTTCTTGCTTTGTTATTTGTACCTCAGCAAAAGCTTTTTAAAGAGTCCAGCCTTTTCTATTTATTTACAAATCATACCTGCCATTGAAAAATATGATGGGTCCCACTTTTTTGTTTGTCATTAGTCATAAGACGTGGGTCCTGGTGAATACAATATTAAGTACTTATTACTTTTTTATTGTCATAAATAAATATTCTCCTTATTTAATTTTACTTGTTTGTTATTTAAGAATAATTTTTTATTTTTATCTATTAATTTTAACATATTAAGAAATATGATTTTTTAATCCATATTTTGCTTTTAGCATAAATTACTTATTATTTCTCAAATTATTTTTTAAGATCTAATACTATTAAAGATCAATTAACAAAAATAGTGTGGTAAATAGTCATATCAATTATATTATAGTCTTTGAAATATTTTGTAATATCAGCTTGCTTGAAAAAGATTGTTATTTCTATTTTGTCATGTGGACTGTATCAACAATTTCAAAAAAAAAAAAACACTCTTTTTAATTATATTATACATTATGCTCAACTTTTTCTTCTTTTTTTTTTAGTCTGATGATGATAGTTATTCTAATGTCTTCCATATAATTTCTCAATTGAATCACGTGAAAAGTAAATAATTTCTTCATTATACCTTCTATTTGAAAACTCAGATTATAATCACTGGTTAAATTTAGTATTCCTTAAATTTAATATAATTAGGTCATTTAAAAAATGATAATTTATATTAATTAAAATTAAATAAATATTATATATTTTAATTTGGTTCTTATACCAAATTTTATATATATATATTATTATTATTATTATGTTATTTTATTTTATTATTACTCTTATTTAGAAGTGGCACTTATAAAGGACGAACACAGCAACAAATACTTGTACAAAAAGTAATATTTATTGTACCATAATTTGATGTCAAGACATTGTCTTATTGGTGAATAGTACCACTTTTCCTGTAATGTTAACACGTGTTGAGCCTTCGTTGTTTTCCTTTCTAGGCTGACACATATTTAACCCTTTGTGCTTTAACTATTGTTTTCAAATTCTCCTTTTTCAATCTTTGGTTTTCATTGTCTCTCTCCTCTCACTTCCACGTATCTTTGGAGTATTAATTTTCTTCTCAGAAAATTTTAATTTGACATCTCACTATATCCTTTTTAAAAAACAAATTTTCAGTTTTCGCTCGACTCGCTTCCAAATCTCCTACTCTCATTATTCACACCTGCACTAATTTTATTTACTTTCAAACATCAGTATTTTAGTTTGTGAACTCAATTAGAAATAAGTTTTTGAGCTTAAAATATTTTTTTCCTGAAATTGAAGCTTGATGTTGAATTAAATATAACAGAGTTACGGAATCTTTCGGAATTTGAAGTTTCCCGTTTTGAATATATCAAAGAAAACTTTATTGAACTGAATTGTGATGGTTTGTTAATGATTTGGAGACCATTTGAGCTTTATAATGTGACTTCTTTTGTCTAAACTAGACGAAGAAAGTTCGAATCTTCAAAATATGACTTTTAAATTGGGTTTCCCCAAATTGTGTATTATTTAGATTTTGTGTTGTTGAATTTTATTAGAGATCTTTTAGTGAGATTAAATATCAAATTTGAGAATGTTTGGTCAAGTTAGTGTGCTTTTGACTAAGATTTCACAAGCAACTTTGAAATAAAATTGAACATTGATGGTTTTTGTTGGCAAATAGAATATCTGATGAAAAGCATATGGTGTTTATAGGTCACAACATATCACGGCTATTTTGACAGTTCTTTGGTGTTTGAAATATTGTTGCACAAAACCAAAGGAAAATTATGAGAATAAACAAGATCATGATATGTACATTTGAAAAAATGACTAATATGATGCTTTAGCAGAAAAATATTTCACCTTCTTTTTCATTTGAAATGGTTGATTGCATAGCATTTTTTACATGTTAATAGATTTAAGTAATATTTCACCTTCTTTTTCATTTGAAATGGTTGATTGCATAGCAATTTTTACATGTTAATAGATTTAAGTATGTACTCCGTCTGAAAGTCACTGATTTGTATTTTGCTTTCTTGGAGACTTGAAAGTGTTTTTTCATGATTGAAGAACAAGAAGTTGCCTTTTCGAAAGTTGATGGAGAATAGGGCTCCCTCAAATTTCTTCTTAAAAATTATTTTACTTGAGAGGTTTATATCAATTTATCATATTAGCACTTTATACCAAGATTATCTTCCCCACACAACTTTTTATTTCGTCAAAACGTCAAAGCTAGATAATGAATCAGATACCTTATACAAAACAAGACCGTAATAACAACTCTTATGACCAGCTATTTGTGGACAATATATGCATGTTTGATGTATAAAAAGAAATAGAAAAGTTTGAGTTAAGAATAATAAAGAAGCAGCAAAGCAAAAAAGGAAATTGGAACAATAACCATTTTTCCTCCTTTGGGAATCGTCAGTGGGAACTGGGAAGAGGGAAAAAAGACGTGTGATTTATTACTGTGTTTAGACCACGTGGAAACCCAGAAGGCAAACGCCTGGGCATGTTAATAGCTCAAATTAGAATCAAATGACGGAACCATCCTTGATGGTAACTCTGTGAAAACTAGAAATATTTCAAAGACAAAAAAAATATTTGATTGAATCTCAAAATTTTATTAGTAATACAAAGAAGAAATGACCTCTATTATTTGAAAATTGCGTAAAAGTATTATAAATTATATAATAATAATTGACAATTTAAAATTTTAAAAGACTTTAATGCTTTATACACTTTGGACAAAAATATCCTCCCAATATGCATATTTTTTAAACAAAAAGTGGGACCCATTATTAATATATTGAAGGATGCTTTGGTAATTTTCCTATGATGAATTCGTTTTATTTGTTTTTTTTAATTTTTTAAATAAATTTTATAAAATATTATAAATCACGTTAATAATTTACTTAAATATTTAAAAGATATAAAAATATATAAAAGATCTAATTGACTCTTCAAATTTTATCGGTAACACATAAATTGGGAGAAATGAAATAATATATATTATTTGAAAATTACTTAAAAAGTACTATAAATTACAGTAATTAACAACTAGAAATATTTCAAAGACAAAAAAAATTGATTGAATCTTGAAATTTTATTAGTACCACATAAATTGAGAAAGAAGAAATAACCTTTATTATTTGAAAATTGCGTAAAAGATATTACAAATCATACAATAATAATTAGCAATTTATAAGGTTAAAAGACATAAAAAAAATTACCATAGTTAACAATAATTAAAAATTTGAACTATTTAAAATTAATATTAAAGTATTGATTAACTCTTTAGTTTTGTCTGTATCACATAAATAGAAACAAAAAATAATACATATTGTACACTTGGGTAATATCGTCATTTCACTATTTTGCCTATTTCTGGACACGCGTCCTCAAATTTCATCCGATAGAAGACCACAACTTCCATTTTCCTCCACCTCAAAGTTCTGGACACTCATCCTCAGTTGCTTCCAGCAGAAAACCACAACTTCCATCTTCCTCTACTTTGCTTGCTTCTGCTTCTGCTTACTGAATTTCTCCGCTTTGCTTCTGCTTGCTGAAGCTTCTTCAATTCCGGTGAGTATTTCTTCAACAGAAGAACCCAAGTTCTGGAAAAAAAACCTAACCCACCATTTTTGCTTGTTAACTTTAAAAAATAAATATATATAGGCCTTTACTCAGCCACGATTTCTTATTGTCCTTCGTTTTCCGGGTTTTGTATATAGGCGATTCACAATTTTTCCTTCTCTAGAAGAACCTGGCTTCTATAACTGTCAAATCAAAATCAAATTTCTACAGAGTGAAAAAAAATCAAATCTTGGGTTGTTTTACAAATACCCAATTCGATTGTTGAAAACAAAAAAAGGGGATAAGGATTGGACATGTTTGAGTTTTTGAAGAACGTTTTAGATGTATGCTATTTATAGTAGTAGGTGGGTAGTTATTGCAGCCTATAATATACTCGCAATCAGCATATTCATATTTGGACTATACCACCATTTTTGGGCATTAATGTAGTAAAAAGTAGATTGCTCAAATTTTACCTCTTTATGCCTCTACTTACCCACAATTTTCTGATTGTTCTTGCTTTGCTGGATTTCATATTCAACATTGTTATCTTCTAGGGCTTACTGCCTTTTTAATCAGTTCTTCACTACAACTTACATTAAGGGGTGTCAAATGGACGGGTAATGGATTAAGCTGAAATTGTGTCAGTTGAATGAGCTAAATCAACAAATGAGCATGTTGTAACCTATGTTGCTCGGACCCTTAAAAAATGTCAAGGGGTGCGTGTCGGATTAGCTAAAAGTAGTGTATTTTTGGACAATCCGACACGGGTGTGGCATCAAAGTGAAGAGTCCGCGCAGCTTAGGTTGTAACCCGAAAAATCCATGTTAGCAGGTTAGTACTAGCTAACATTAGATAGGCACAACACAACAGAACAACTATACGCAGCACCACAGAATAACCAAATTAGACCAGATTACACTAGCTTTCAGTCGAGCATTTTTATTCATGCATACATGTGTTATCTCATGTGCAATTTCTTGGCTGCCTGTATGCAGATGACACGTTCAGAGCAAAAGAACAAATATTCATGTCTGTCTAATACAACTGCCGAAATGAAATTCAATTGGCGCAAAAAATATAAAGAAATGCTGCCAGCTCAAAAAGAGAAATTGCTATTACAAAGGCGCACAAGAGACCTCGAGTCAACAAGACGTCCTCTACAAGTTCCTCTCATAATAAGAGAGCCTTGTGTTACGTCAACAAAAGGTTAGTAAGTTAAATTTATGCTCTTTACATGCCTCTGTGTCTCTGTATGCATATGTTCTTTATATACATGCATAACCTGCTTTGACGCACTTCATCTTTATTTATTAGCTGCTACATCTGAGGTTCATACTTCAGCTGTCAATTCTCCGAAAGGGAAAAGTTTGTTTCATCCTTCATGTGTCTTTGAAACAGGCGAGTATAACAATCATCTCATTTATGTTAGCTTCCAGTGGCCATAAGGCATTTGCTTCTCTAATTCATAACTACCTCTACATTAGGATCCACATCAGCCACATCTCCTGACCCCAACAAATATATCAAATAGAGGTTTGTCTTAATTTCAACATAGATAGTATTGGCTATTTTCCTTACATAGAATAGTATTCATTATTTCCCTTTCAGCTCTAACTAATTCTGTGATATTTAGGAAATAGGTCCAGCATAGGTTGTCACATAAACGTTAATGAATCTCAATATGAGTATATACCTCTCAAAGTTGTCCCAAATTGTAAATTCTGCGGTGCAAAAAGATTTCAGTATGAATCGCCTGGATTTTGTTGCGATAATGGCTCAATTAAGCTTTCATCACACAAAATGCCTGCAGAACTAAGAGCTTTATTTTTAAATTCTTTCGAAGAGTCTCAACATTTTCGAACATATGTAAGGACATACAATAATATGTTCGCTTTTACTTCACTTGGGGTAAAATATGACAAAGACTTGGCTAAGAGATATCATGGTATTTATACCTTTAAAGTTCAAGGAAAAATGTACCACTTCATTGATGATTTATACCCTGCAACTGGAAAGGGAAAAAACTTACAACTATACTTCTATGACAATGAAAATGAGGTGGCGAACAGAACTGCTTGTTCTGCTAAAGTTCAAGAAAGTATGATAATAAAACTGATGAATATACTGCAAGTTAATCCATACTCTTTCTTCCTGAAATCTCTAACTGATGTACCAGAACT
>JAJOOO010019440.1:0-11955 GCA_029582685.1 Solanum piurae | reverse complement strand
CACCCAATACCTAGCCAAGAAGTGACGAACGATAAAATTCAACTCTTTAGCAACAGACAATCTAACAACTAAGATAAAATCAATAATTATAACTAAAAACGGAATTTGTACTGAAATTCACAACATATGATAAGCACTTCATAGCTTATAATATTAATATTCTCTACTTAATCTTTCCGTTCTACGCTCTAGGGTTTCAGATAATCAGCAACAAAAATTCGAATACAAAATGCGCAAAATAGGAATGCAAATTAGGGCTTTAGTCAAATTGAGGAGAGGATGAAGGAACTTACAACTCGATTTCACCGGAACCTCGCCGCCGAGGGGTGTAAACTTCACCGTCGAATTGCTGTAAACTTCGCCGCCGAAATGCAATTTGAAATTTGGGGCCGAATGTCACTTGGACTTTGGGTCCTTATTCACGATCCATCTGGCTACCTGTTTAACACATATTTAATTTTTAAAAATCCCCCCCCCCTTCCCTCTATCCCTTATTTGCTCGATGATACTTAGACGCAATTGATAAATATATTAGTATATATATACCGATGAATGTATCAGTATAGATTTTGATACTTGATAGACATGTATTATTTATATTAGATACATGTATATATATATATGGATATACTAATAAAATTGATATCGAGAACACCAAATAAAATTAATTAGATACACAAATACATGTCATCGATATTTGATATACAGATACATAAAATTTGTAAAACTCATAAACAGTATAAAATATAGATATAGAGAGAGATAGAGAGGCCAACAAGAATGGGAGAGAAGCGAGCGAGAGTGTCAGTATTTCCATATACATATGAATCACGTTTCGAATAAAATATATATAAAATAAATTACATCTAATTTGACTCACATGTATTTAAGATACATGTGTCTGATCCGTCAGATATATGTATCCGAAATATTTTTTTCAACATGTAATAAGCACCAATAATAATGTGTTTTGTGTTGTTTCCTCATTTTAGATACTTATTAAATGATTATTTGTGCAGTTTGCTCAATTCAGGCCCATATATTTGGAATATGTAGAGATGGCCTGGGCTGGCAAGTTTTATGGGAAGTATTTAACTTTTAGCCAGTTTACTAACGTTGAGCTAAAATTTGTTGATTTTATGTTGCCTAGTCATTTTGAGGTTCCCAGCATTTTGATTTAATGGTAAGATTGCAATATATGATGTGTGAGTTATGCATATGTTATTTATTTGACTTTTATCACGACTAAAAAATTAATATTTAAGCGAAGAATTATTAAATAAGTAGTGTCGACATTTAAATAGGTGAATAAATAAGTAAATTAATTATTTTTCGTCGTTAGTGTGGTGTATGAAAAGTTGAAAGAGCAACACCAGCATGCCTAGAAGTTGGCTTCATTTCGCTTTTCTTCACCTTATCACTTGTCATCAAGTCTTCTATTCCAGTTTTTTCAGTCAATTTAAAATAAACTCATCTTTAGGCTTCACATCTTTGTGTGAAAGACTCGTGCCACCAATTAGCATGAAAATTCTACAACCCGGATTTTGGGAGAAGAAGTATTTGTCTTCACGACATTCCACTAGATTTGATTACGTGTCATCGGACTAGTCAAGGTTTGTGCACCCATCAGACGTTAGTCTTTTCAGGCATTACTTAGAAACCGATTTATTTTGCGTAGATTGACTAAACGTAAAAAAAACTTTCTGTTAAATTAGGTCTTAGGCCTAACTCACACCCCAAAAGCTAGCTCATGAGGGGAGGATTGCTCAAGTCCATATAAGGAGATCACCAGTCCATTCCCCAACCGATGTGGAACTTTTACCCACTCTAACACTTTCATAGATTGACAACTGTATTTCATAGAAAAAGATTTACTCATGTTACTTGACGAATAAATGAGTAGCAATAAATTATTCCGAAATAAATCCTTTTCGATTAATTCACTTTAGTTATGATGGAAGTAGCTCTAGCTTGTTGGTTTATTTAGTTTTAATTAATTAAAATTTAGGTCAGGGGCTCGATTATAAGCCAACCTCTAATTATTTTAAAATGGCAAATCAGGTACGACTAAACAAATTGTATAAAATTAAATTAATAATGGAAATTGCCTAATACCATATAAATAATTAAATTGGTTACAATGAAATATTATATTTCCTTCTTTATTCTATATGACGATAGTTCTCGATTATATATAGCTAATATTTAATTATCACATCCCAAAAAATATGAATCATTGTACCTACCGTTTCATTCAACCACTCTTGCGTTTTGATCAATACGGTGTATTTGAATATTTGAATATCTTGTTTATAAATTATATATGATATGTTCATTTGGTAAGATGTATAAGAATTAAAGAAATTTTGATAATTTTCACAACCTTTGAAATTTTCATGTTTATGAGAAGAAGAAAAAATACAATATAAGAAATATAAATTAAATGTCTAAATAAAATTTCAATTTTAAATCAATCTGATCTCATATCATATCTAACTGAGGTCTAGGTATGCTAAATATCTCATATTTAGAGATTATGGACTAATCACCATTAATGAAGGTAATGGGATAGTGATAAATTGTGATCACGTCATACTTAATCAAAGTTTTTATGTTCAAATCCGATGAACAAAAAAATTCATCATAAAAAGCACATGAACATAACATACGAATTCAAATTTGTCACGCCATTAATATGTGTACACACAAAAAAGAAATTTTACAGACTAATATATTCACTAATTCACTACTCACCCCAACCCCCACCGTCACCCAAAAGGCAAAAACGAGTGAACAATTTGTTTTTTTAAAAGACTTCCCTTTTCTTAAATTTTTATTTTTTTAAAAAAGATAATTAAATTATTAAATTTGAAAGAATAAAAAAATAAGTTGGACAGACAAAAAGGATGACCCTGGATCATTTGCAAACTAACAAAAAGAATCTCTATTATATTTTATGTTACGTTAAAAGATGTAATTTTATTGTACAACTATAATATATACTTTTAGTTATGCATGTGCATATTCTTTTAATGATAAATTTTCTTAACACTAATTTGAATATATTGTGGTGTCTCTACGAAGGGCGGAATATATTTCAGTACTTAAACTGACAAAATGAAATAAACAATTAAGACCTTTTATTATTCGTGGTGATCAAACAACCCCTAAATATTAGAGAAACCCACTAAATTATCAAAAATAATTTTTATTGATAATAAATCAGCGTAATAATATAATTATCGTTAAATATATATATTTTTTAAACGGTAACTTAAGCATATATCAACATTCAATAGAATGATAATTAACTAATTTTAATAAATATTTTAATATTTTTTGTTAATGTGCATATTTATTGCCGATAAAAATTATATTTATCATACGAGGACGAATGACTTTATTAATCACATGCATTTTCACCTTAGCATGTAGCAAAAATATTTCTACTTTAATTCGACATAACAAGAGTTGTTTTGAGGATAAATATTGAAATCGAATATAAACTTTTTTAAAAATTTACGAAGCATTTTCTTCAATAGTACTTCCTTTAATTTATAACAAAAGCTGCAAAAATAAACATTTTACTTTTTCCTTTAGTCATGTGGTAACATGTATATATGTTTGTCTATGATAAAAAAAAAAATCCATACTTGCTGGCATGGATCCCATACTCTTAAATGGCTATAAAACAACCAAAAGTAAATCAACATACTATGTTGCGTTGCGACTCGCCTTAAAAAAACACCTTTTAAAAGATTGAATGCGTCAAAATTGAATCTTAATTTCACTTATCGCATCTATCTTCTAAATCTAAAATTTGTCTCTCATATTACGTAATCGATGTTTTTGTTAGTTTGTGAATTTGGATATGGGAGCTATAGAAATTATGAGTCTTTACTTCTTTTGGTGTGTCTATTGATATTTATTTCTTTATTTGTATTATTTTCAAACAATATTTGTCTATTTTTTTATTATACATATACTAAACATTATATTAAAAAAAAAAAAAATTTATACCTGTGCCAAAGGAGTGAAAGGACACACTTGTATAACAAAGTGTCTTTTGCAACTTAGCGAAAAAGCACTCCAATTTCAAAACTAAAAATAAAACTTAATTGAGCTAAACCCTATCGTCTCAGATAATTTGTCATGTTTCTCTTTTAAACACACCTTATAATTAGGAGTGATTTTTAACTATTTCACTCTTTCTCTTTTCATTGAATAATTATACGACTTATGTTTCATCTCCTCGTAATTAAGATGTATGTAGTTTTTAAAAACAATTATTACTGAGGGTAAGATGGAACAAAATAATTTGAGATAACTATTTTTAGAAATTTGAATTCACGATAGATAATTTGAGACGGATGAAGTATTAATTATGTGCGTGAAACACAAAAGAAAAGGAAAAGGGGAAAAAAAAAGAAAAACAAGCAAAAAAAAAAAAGTCATGCCACCATCGAATATATATTATTCAATAAGAAGAAAATGAAAGATTAATCATCTTGTTTGATTTTAGAAGCAAAATTATACTTTTCCTTTCACAAAAAGTCCTAATAATCCACTTAATGCAAATCACGTAAAGCTCTTAGGGGTCGTTTGGTAGGCCGCATTAAAATAAATAATCCATGTATTATGTATGGTATTATTTAGTACTATGTTTGTTAGGAATTTGGGCCTATGTATAACTAATCCATGGATTAGTTATACCTCCTACATGGTATTATAGGGTGTATTACTAACACCTTCCATTTGGTTCCATTTGGAGGTATTAGTAATACATTGGATATAATACCATGGGATAAGTCTCTGTAAAGACAAAAATATCCCTCAAATCATTTTAATTATTTTATTTATTTTCTTGATTTTATGTTTTATATTTGTACTAGTAAATTTATTTAAATAAATTAGCTTACAAATTATTTAGAGAAATTGTTTGTTACTACATAAATTGAATACAAATTAATACAATATTTGAAATGTGAGTTGCTTAACAATTACTAATTAAAAGGGAAAATATGTCAACGTCTTAATTGAATATATGTGTGTGTGGTTTCTAATTATTTGTATTTGAACAATTTATAAAATTGCATACATATTAAAACTACAACTTGCAATTTTTATGTGTAAATGTAGATGATTTATTCAGTTTTACTATTGTTTACGTCTTTTCAATTTTAAAAGTTGATAGTTTATTTTATTTTTTTAAATTGAAAATTGACATTTTGTAAGTAATCAATTTACTAAGATGACAATTATTTATTCTCAAATAATTTAAGTGAAAAAAAAAGGCAAACATGACAACACAATTGTTCTTCTCACAGCTAGTTAGAAGGCCATAAAAAAAAATATTGTCCGGCAATTATTTACCTTAACCTAATTACATAATAATTCAAGGGTATATTTGGAAAGGAGTTTTTTATAAAGTTTTAACCCAATTCCAAAATGAGGTTGGAACCAATGAACCAAACACTTGGTAAAAATAAACACTGCATTACTAATCCCTGCACTATTAATCCCAGCATTAGTAATCCCTGCATTATTCATTTTTGTACCAAACTACCCTTAATCTGTAGTTTTTTATTTTTTTTTCTTTCATGCATGCATATGAATGTTTATTTCGTATTTTTTTTTCCTTGTATAAATTAATTTTAATGCCAAAATATTGGGAGTATTAATCACCACGTCATAGTCAAAGTTTCTTTTAATAAATTTTCACAATCCAACACTACACATGTTTTTCATTTTCTTGATAGCTACAATTAACTAAAATGTCTTTTGACTAGGACTTGTTAATAGATCATTTGAGTTAGCTGATTAAAAATAATTGATAAATATTTAAGAGGTTAAAATTAATTTTATAAATAAAAAATTATATTATTACATGAAATTGTTGAACTTTATAATAAGTAGTTAGTCAAGACTCGTGTGTTTGGTAAGAGTATTTTAATAAATACTTCTTCTATTGTAATAATGTCTATAAAGATATTTAATAAATACATAAATTTAAAAGTATTTTTATATTAAGAAAAACAAAGGATGGAAAAAAAATAGAGAAATAATTAATAGTATATTATATGAAGAGTATTTTGAAGATTACAAAAGATAATAGGATTAAAATTGTAACTATAAAATCATGAGTTGGAGTAATCAACTTATGACTATTTTGATTTATAAGCATTTGACGAATAAAACCAAAAAATGATTATAAGCTAATTAATTTAATTAATTTATAAATTTAGTCAAATAGGCTATTGTATCTTATATTTAATAAGTTTAACTGAATTCAATATTTTCATATGAAATGTGTATGAAAATTACTCAAAATCTATATAAAAATATTAAATTTGGAATTCATATATAAATATTTTCTTCTTTTGAAAAAAGTAATAGCTCCAATAGAAACAAAAATAGGGCGGTGGAGAATTACACAATACTGACTCATCATTAATGTTTAAATTCTTTGTTTCAACTTCATGACATTGATGTGTTTTTGACTCAATTAAAGTTTATTTTATTTTATTTGCAATATTTCCCTTCACTATAATTATTTCTTATAATCTTTAACTTATTTTTGAAGAAAGCATCATTAGACTACTCCACGAAGAGTTAATTACTTAATTAATGGAATATAATAACTTTGAGAAAATATTTCAATTACAAGATCCCCTTTTAGATATTCCACAATGTCCTGGCTATTCACGAAGTGAGAAGTAAATGATTAATTATCGAATTTGTTTTTTTTGGAAGAATACATTATTTTTTTAAATTCTACAAGATTTGTTCGTTTTTTTAATAGTATACTATTGGACCAACAAATTAAATTAGTTGTGGGTAATCTTTAAAAAGATATATATTAATAGATTTTGCATTCCAATAATTAAGCCTAAAACTAGTTTTTGAAGTTTCAAAATGCAATGATATAGATACACTTACCTAATTAAAGTCCATGGACAATTAGTGTACTCATTTTCCTATTACCTCACTCCTAAGACCTAATTCCTAAATCTAACTATTATAATATTTTGTTTGTATTATTTGAACTTCATTTACAATTTTTTAATCTTTTTTCCCCTAATTGTTCTCCTTTTTAGTTGTGTGAGAATTTATATGTCAATTATTCCACCTTTTATTCCATAAAATAATATATAATTTAATTTATACACGTATTAGTTATGCGAATTTCAAATTATAAATTAGATGCTATATTTATTTTTAATATACCTCCTAACCAACTATCAATCGTACGTAATATTATTAACTCACCTCTAAATTAACCAACTACCAAACAACCCCTTGATGTTATAAAAGTATCGCAAGTTTTCCCTCTTCATTTTAATCAAAATGACATGTCGATTACCACATCAGTCCTTCTTTCATCACTATCCATAGTTATCAACATAAATTATATATATATATATATATATATATATATATATTAAATCTCTTGTAATAGTAAATGAGCAGACATGCCATTTTGATGATGTAATGTTTAAAGTCATGCTATATATAGAAATATGCTACCTCTACTAACATAGATCGTGGTGTAGCGGTGGAACTGCTTCATTCTTAATCAGAAGTCTTAGGTTCGGATCCTGGTTATGAAGAAAATTATATTGGAAGCGCCATCTCAAATGGACCCTACAGTGTGTGATATGAATTTAGCCAAGACTCTAATACAGTCTCCGAACACCGGAAGGAATATTTTTTTTAAAAGAAGAAATATGCTCTCTCTCTCACACACTAAAATCTTATATCTTTATCAAATTATTTAACTTAACTTAATTTCTATAAAATACATTTTTTAGTTTGGTGTGCTTTCCTCAGCTATTAACCTAGTATTATTTGGAGCTTATGCAACTTAATACTTTTTGATTTTTAATGTGGCATCCAGAATCTAAGTACTAATATGACATGAACCATTTTGGAAGGGCTAAATAAATGACATGGACTTCACTATATGATAATTATATAATTAACATAATAACCACTTCGATCTATTATATTTTGTTCAATAATTAGATTGGTGGGATGATTTTTATATTATATTATAATTAACATGATTGATTTTTAAAAATTTGATACCCAAAAAATTATGACAGTGCACCTACCACATTCATTCAACTAATCTTGTGAAAAATGTCATAGGAAATCCTATCTAAATATCATTATGTTTATACATGAAAAAAACAAACATATTTGGATATTTTGAGGATATAAATATTTTTGGGAAATAATTTTTTTAATTAATTATATTTTTCTAATTCAATAACATCATATATTTATTTGCAATTCAAAATTCTACATCTGAAATTTCACAACATTGTTATGGACCTTTAATTGTGAAATTTGGAAGAGGTTATTTTTCCAAAACAGATTCGAAAAGTTGTCACTCGTCAGTAGGGACTAATATAGGTCATTTGAAAAAATCGTACGAGTATAGCCTAAAATAATTAATATCACATTATGTTAAGAGTATTTTTTTTGATTGATTTAGCCAAACAAAAAATATTTATATAAAACTTATCTAATTCAATAACATCATATATTATATTTGCAATTAAAGTATTTATAAGAATTCAAAGGTTTTTAATTTCATGATGTTTGCTTTGTTTGGGAACTTGACATGTTTTGCTTATTCATTATAATTGTAGTGTTTGTTGGTAATAAATAGTGCACAATTTTAAAATCATTATTCATGTTTTTCAGATGTTAATTTTAATGATTTTTTCTAACAAGCATGTTGCTAAGATGGATTTTATCAGGTTTAATTTTTACCGATTGAATTTAGATCATAATCGGTGTAATTTTTACCGATTGAATTTTTTTGACTAACTGAGAAATTATGAGAAAATATTAAATTATGATCTAAATATTTTAAAGTAATTACAAATATTAAATGACTGTCTAACGATTTATGTGTAAGGTTGAGAAATATATGCACAAACATTAAGGCTTGTTTTCATTTTTGGTAATATAATTAAAAAATAGAAAATAATTTTCTTTAAAAAAAATAATGGAAGAGATCTACCATCTTATTATTGCAATTATGGTCTTGTTTTTATTTTTGGTAGGGCATTATGGCCTTAAAAAGGTTATATAGTTAATTTAGTTTAGGTCAAATCTTAACATTCACAAATCACAACCTTTTTAACCATAATTACGTGTTTTAAAAAAGGTTTTACCACTTGTCCAGATCTAGAAAGTAAAAAGATTTTGCAGAATATAATAATAATACCATAAATTAGCATATAATATTATGAGAAAATATTAATAAAAGAGAAAAAAAATATATCTTTCTCCCTTTCAATAAAAGAATCTCCAGCCACTAAAGTAGAAAAATCCCAACTTTTCTGTCCCCACAAGAAGCTGCTGATACATTTTTGGATAAGCCACTTTCTAATTTTTTTTTATTTCAATTTATATGACATAATTTAAACATCGAAAGTCAAATTATGACTCTCAAAGAATCATATCAATATGAATTAGAACAGAGAAGTATGAAATATTTTCGTCTTAATTTAACTAAATATAAAATTTAAGAAAAAAATAAATACTTTAAAACCTAATGGTCATAAATTTCTTAAATAAAAAATATGTATAGTTCTCATATAAACTTGTTACTTAAAATATAAAAATTAAGAAAACTTTACTAAATATAAAAAACACTTTCTTTTTAAAATTGATTAAAATATAAAATAAGACACTTAAATTGAGACAAAAGAACATAGTATATGAATGTTATATATAATATAAAATAATTAGACATAGTTCATAAATACATCCTTTAATTTGACCTCAACTTACATGTATATCCTCTAATTTTGAATATCCACCGGTAGACACTTAAACTTGTATAAACCTAAACAAATAGATACATTCATCCTACGTAACATCCTATATGATAATTTTGTATCCTACACGACATCCTATATATTATGTCACACAGAACATATGTGTCTACTTATTCAATTTCATACAAATTTAAATATCTATTCGTACACTAAGCCGGTTAAAAAGGACATATTCATGGAAGTGGCAAAAGAAGGCGGCAAAAAGAGAGAAAAACAACAAGTGGCTTCTTCCTCTCTTTTCTCACACACAAAAAACTAAACTTTCCTTGGGTGGGTATTGGGTTTTGGCTTTGCATATACACACAAAAATATACTACTACAAAGTCCAAAAACACCATTATTATAAAAAATTTGTTACTAGTGCTCAACTAAATTTTATATATAAAAAACATTTATGTTTTCCAAAATATTTCAAGAGCAAGAAATCTCTTCCCTCCATTGAGAGAGTTCCTTTTACACAAGAAACAAAACAACAAATACAAAGAATATATTAACACAATTCAATCAATTTTTGTGATACTTACAAAGATGTTTTCTGTCATATGCATTCTCTTGTTTTGTTTGTTAATCTCTTTTTTTCCTCAAATTATAGTTTCCTTTAATCTCACACTTCCTCATCAACATCCTTACCCTGAAGCTGTTGTTCAAGAAGTACAAAGGTGATTCTAACTTTATGCAACATTACCTCATATTCTTAGTATTTTTTGCTCATATGAGCATCTCTGTGTTTTTTCCTCGTCGAACCGAGAGTCTATCAGAAATAACTTTTCTACCCCATATAGATAGGAGTAAGGTCTACATACATCTTATTGACCTCACTTGTTGAATTACACTGAATATATTATTGTTGTTTGGCTATCTCTGTTTTTTCAAGTTCCTCTGTTTTTGAAAATCCACAAAATCCAATCTGAGCTTTTCTTTTGGTTTCTCCTCTTGAGGTGTTCATTGTCTGTTTTAGGACTCAAACTAATCCGACTTTGTATCAGGAAGTCTCACATTGGAGGTAAAACATAGTGTACCAAAGATAGTTCAACAATCAGAACTCGAATTTGAAGTTTCTGATTAAGAAGGAAAGAGTACTTACCACATTGACGATAACTCCATCTTGAGTTTTGATTCTTTCCTGCTACAATGTCTTCAAATAGTTAAATTTTTTCCCCAATAAATCCCCAAAATTTTCTTATGTTACTTTATACATCAATATCCGAGCTCCAGTTTTGCTTGCATTCTTCACTGATGCTCGCCAAATGTATCACTCATCTTCTCTCATAGGTTGGTTGAGCTTAAAATTGTCGCATATGCATAACTATTCTAGTGCTACTCTCGTCCAAGCATGCTTAATTTCAAAGTTCTGATGAAATTTGATGCATTAGTGCTAGTACAATTACATGCTAATTTATTTATTTTTCAAATTTTTTGTTTACAGGAAGGTGAACGAATCGATTTCGAGAAGGCAACTATGGAACACCACCATGAATGCCATAACTACCCAATGTGAAACCGGAAATCCAATAGACGATTGCTGGCGCTGCGATCCAAATTGGTCGAAAAACCGGCAACGCTTAGCCGATTGCGCAATCGGCTTCGGCCAGAACGCAATCGGAGGTAAAAACGGCAAATACTACGTCGTTTCCGATTCCTCCGATCTCGACACCGTAAATCCAACTCCGGGAACACTCCGGTACGCCGTAATCCAGGAAGAACCACTCTGGATCATCTTCTCCGGCGATATGTTCATAAAATTGAAACACGAACTCATCGTTAACAGTTACAAAACAATCGACGGCCGTGGAGCGAAAGTTCACATCACCGGTAACGGATGTATAACGTTGCAGTATATTAGCAATGTGATTATACACAATATTCATATTTACAATTGTTTACCGTCGGGGAATACTGATATACGGTCGACGCCGACGCACGTCGGTCACCGGGGTAGATCGGACGGCGACGGGATCTCGATATTTGCGTCACGGAATATATGGATTGATCATTGTGCTTTATCGCATTGTACTGATGGCTTAATTGATGCTATCATGGGGTCCACTGGTATAACGATCTCTAATAGCTATTTCAGTCACCATGATGAAGTTATGCT
>JAJOOO010019436.1:0-11144 GCA_029582685.1 Solanum piurae | reverse complement strand
TCAATTTGACCCCCTAAACAAGAATATGAAGTCGGATTTTCGAAAAACGAAACGGATCTTTTTATATACAGCTAAACAAGTTTCCGGTAACTTCCGAAGCACATTTTTAAGAACCATTTTGGGTCAAATTCAAATAATATCATTTCATTAGGTTCTCGACTCCAACTCACATATGAGGCTCTAGTTTCACTCTATCATTTTTTCCGAGTCGTTACACTCTTGCACCTTTTCTTCCCTCAACTCTAGGGGAAAGAACCTATCAAGAAATGCCGATTTAAACCATTCCCATTCTACGGGACCTGCTCCCACCGGTCTCTCTCAATTCTATTGATCATACCACACTTGAGCAACATCTTTGAATTGGTAAGCGGCTAACTCCGCCTTCTCTTCCGAAGTCACCCCCATAATAGCAAGTACCTTGTAGACCTCGTTGATAAACCTTTGAGGATCCTCTTCCACTTTGGAGCCATGAAATTCCATGGGGTTCATTCTTGTAAAGTCCCTCACTCTTGAAGCTGCTGAATTCACATTAGGGTTCACGGGAGCAATCATCTCTCTATTGGCTTGAGTCATCACGAATTGAACCAAAACTTGAAGAGTCTACCTAAACTCCGTATGAGTAACATTCTCAACCAAATGATCAACCGAAGCTTGAGGAGCTTGAGAAGGAGCCCCTTGATTCACATTGTCTTCCTCATTCCTTCTAGTGAAAGTCCTTCGAGTAGTCATATCATGTAGACCATTGAGTAAGCATTAGAAGAAATACCTTATAGAGTTAAACTCTATTGCACGACTTAAGAGTAATGAAAGAAATGGAATGTCCTAAACATCTTATAGCTTCTCATTCATCAAAGTGGCACGCTTCACACTCATGAATAAAAGTCTCCTAGACGTGGCTTATGAGACACCATCTTAAGATCATTCTAAACCTTGTGCTCTAATTACCAAGTTTTTCACGACTCAAGGGTACCCCATAGATGTAACATGGCGTATAGAACCCCAAAGGACTCCATACAAGCCACTTAGTCCTCATAACATAAGCAATAGAACAATAAGAGTAGAACCACAATTCAACTCTAAAATTTTCATAAACGAAAGAGGAAGTTTAGAAACTAAGTCCCAACATAGCCATCTATTATAATGTTTGAATGAAATAGGGCCAAGCCCATACAACATATATCCAAAAAGGGAAATACATGAAAGAAACTGCAACATGAAAAAAAGTTATCCTCAAACCATGAGGGCTCACCAATAAGCTAGGAAGATATACAAGTCCAAGATTTAGCCACTAGAATGATCACCTCGAGAACCGAACCCTACACTTAGGGAAAATGTAGGCAAAGTAGGCGTTAGTAAAAAAATGCACTAAGCATGATAGCCATGCATTAAAACATTTAAAACATGCAAAAAGGGACATTTCATTTTAAAGCATGCAATGTACCAAGTTTAAACATCATTATAAAGATAGTGGAAAAGCATGAGTCATAAACATTGTCAATACATAGATCATTATAATATAAGAGAAACACTTCATAAATAACCTCAAAGCATACTTGTGCAATGCATGGATAAGACCCCATAAATCTCACCCATGCTAAGTAAACCTCATTAGTCCATCATTCATATTCATCATCCTTAAGACCTTGAAAACTCATATAAAATCTTCTTGAGTAACCATAGTTCATAATTCATATTCTTATTCTTATTGTTGTGGGAATAAGCCTTAACCAACATGAGACCATGTGAGCAATACATGATCACCTCGTGCTACCCACACCGAAAAGGGTTTTCCTACTTGCCTAAGGTAAGACCATGGTTTGTTCGCTTAGGTGGATCAACTAGGTAAATATCCTACAGGGGCACATAGTTTATCAAATAAGGAGATTGTTACTTGAAACCCAACCTTTCTATTGGGGGATCTTCCATCTCAAGAGATTGCTTCTAGAAACCCGACATTTCTCTCGGGAGATCTTCCATCTCATATTCAATATCCACTTGGTGCTAAGCATTAATCCCACAGAGTACTTATTAAATCATAACTTGTTTCATGGACGGATGTCTTTTATAATCAACCCAACTTAGTTCATTAGGATAGCTCTTGCATCACGGGTGAGGAAACCTTTCACATCATGTCCGCATGTAAGTATTAGATTCAATTAGGTGAGAAAGCCTTCAACCTAGAATCTTCATTATGTGAGATAACATTTCACATCATTTTCCTTATGTTCTCATGAGAATAGCCTTTCAATCAACACAACAACATTATCATAATCATGGACACTTCACTCTCAAAGTGTTCTTAAAGCATTTACATAGATTTCATAGAACACGCATAATCCTCATACCTTGCCCTTTCAAGATTCAAAGATCATATCACATCAACACATATAGAATTCAATACATTAGACATGTATATCATCATAATTCAAGTAACCCAATTACTACATGCATAATTTCATAACATTCATCTTTCATCAACAAAGACCCACATTACAAGATCATAATTGAGAAATATAGGGGTTTCATGGGTTCTTGGGGATTTCAACATGAAAACCATAAGAAAATAATCAATACATACATAATATAACATAGTTCAATCATTAGAATCGATTTTGAAAGTAACCCATAACTTTGGAATCAAACCTTAACTTTTGGGGATTTCTACCTTTGAAATTGGGATTTTGAAGGGGCTCCATGGATGAATTCTATCCATGGAGGAAGAGCTGACATACCTTATCAATGAATCCCAATGAATTTGGTGTGAAGAACATTGCTTCTCGAACCCTTACTCCAATTTCCTTTTTTCTTCTAGTTCTAGAGAGCGAAATTTTGGTGAGGATGAAGTTTTGGGAATTGATTTGGGGTTTAGGAATAATGAGTTGAATGAATTAATTTAGGGGTCTAAAATCCTTATATAGGTGATCTAATTTAGGCTAAAACGACACCACTTAATATTAATTAAAATCGGAAAGACCCAAAATACCCTTAAGCTTAACCCCCAAAATTGTTCCCAGGTCACCATCCACGAGACCACACTGACGGCCGTGGTTAGACCCACGGTCTGTGGTGGTAAACTGTTGTTTGGGTTCTGGGAGTATGAATTTTGGGTTTGAACCTACGGCCCCACCCACAAGGCATGGACCCACCCACAGGGCATGGGTCCTGCAGTGGTTCACTTTTTTTGGGCAGTTTCCAGGGGTCCTCCTCAAGGTCCCATGGTTGTTCCTTGAGGGATAATACCTTGACATTCTAACACGAAATCCTTTATTTTTAGTATGGGGAGTTACATTCATGACTCTAACCCTCATTTTAAGCTCTAGTTTAGCCTACTAATTTCCATTGTGTTACAAGAGGGGTCTTCTGGACCTACATTGGCACGTAGTTTTGAGACTTTGAGGGTACACTAGACCCTCGTCTAACTTTGTGCTAAGTATACTCCCAACTAAATTTAAATATAAATTCAACTTAAGTATTGAGTAGGTCAAAATGATGACATGCTATATGAGAAAGCAGTATAAATATACTGAAAGATATGGTATTCGAGTACTGAAGCATGATTTTCTGACTGATCTTCTAAGCAAGTATAAATCATAAGTGGTGATAGTTATCACATGCTAAAGTTCTAAATTCTATTAATGGAACTACGTAAATATTCTAAGATACATGTTAATTAGATCATGGAAACTAAAGCAGCTAAAGTCACAATGAATCTCCAAGATTTTGGAAACCCTACATTTACGAGAACTTGAAGAACTGACTGAATTCTAGGGACCCAATGGGTGAAAGGAACCCACTAGTGAAATCCCACATACCTGGTGATGAAAATTACGAACAAATCCTTTGGATTTAGGGGATGAATTTGAAGAAGACCTCTGCTTGTTCTTGGGAAAACTATCGCTTCTTTTCTCTTCTTTTCATTGTAAGTTAGATGATTATAAGAGAATGAGGATTCTGGGTAGTTTCTGGCTAGATTATAAGGCTTAGACTAAGTAAAACGATGAAGTTTAAGCATTAGACGACGTAGTTTAAGTACCAAATATATAGGGGAAAATACCAATGCGAACCTGACTTAAAACCTGATGAAGAGACTACAAGACATGCTTCACGGGCCAACTAGAGCACCACAGTCCGTCACGTTGGTCGTGAAGATACTCTGTCTTATAAGTCTTTACTATTTCAGGCGTAACAGTTTACTCCGAACTTATAATTAGGCAAACCCAGTGGCGTTGAAAAAATAATTTCGATATCTTAATTTCATTGGTCATGGGCCACCTAATTAATTTGGTACTGAAAGATATGATCGTTTGAGGTTGACTCTAAGCTCCAAGTCTGATAAATCTCATTGAAGGATGAATTTACGGTATGTATAAAGCTTCACGGACCGTCTTGGTGGCTGTGGTCCTTCACAATGGCCTTGGGGCTGCAACCTCACTTAAAATTGATGAGGTGACCTTTAAGATGGGCTTGACGGGCCATCTAAGGTATGATGGCCCATCTAGTAGGTCGTCATAATGTGCTACCCGACAGGGCTTCACTAAAATGAGCATAACTTTATACTCCAAGATTGAAATTAGAAAAATGTGATAGCGTTGGAAAGAGGACTCAAAGACCTTTAAGTTGATAGGTCTTGGGCCACCAAATTCATTTTGTGCTAAATGATGAGATCGTTTGATGTTTCCCCAACACTTAAGTCTTGACTTGGGTGCAACTTCGTTGACTAGATGACATGTATGGACCCCTAGATGGGTCGTTCAAGTCATTGCAGGTCGTTTAGGGTGTTGTCTAGGTGACCCCTCCTAGGGCATTCCTAGATGGTCACTCAAGACATCCTTAACTGACCGTGGTCTCCTACACGGACCATCTAGGATGCCGTAAGAGTCCATGGTCCATTTTGGATTCGTGGACTTTCCCAAATTCCCACTTTACCCTTTCTCAATGTTCGAGGTATTACAGCCCAACTAAAGAGTAAGCTCCTAGGAGCATGTCAACTCTGTATAGGATAAGTCTAGGCCTCTAACCTGCGAATAGTTAATGATTAATCAATAGGAGCCACCCAAATAAAGAGCATAAAACCCGGGCCTCTCACCGCATATGAAACTCCGAGGAGAGTTAGGCAACCAAAATTGTAATCAACCGTGTAAAAGGTCATGAGTAGCAAAAATCATGCAAGAAAATGGTGTTGATATGCTGTCTAGTAATGTTGAAAGTTAGTGCATCCAAGATTCCTCTAATATCTTAAGTAAAAAGGGAGCATGTCACCAACGCCTCATGAATGTCAAAATGTATAAATCAAGTGATCCAGGTGGTACGACTCCCATTAAAACATTTTTAGAATAAAAGCTCAATGAAAATAATATTTCAACATGAATGATAAAGAATTACCAGTGCATGAGCTAGGATCGAACCACAAAACTCGTGAGAATGAACAATAAATGCAATTTCGTACATCACTAGAATTCAAACAAGACACACACGCTCAAGTATTTATCAGTCCGACCAAACCACACATCTAATGTTGAAAGTACTAACCTATGGTACAACTGGTCCTCAAACGTGGCCTCAGCCCTAATAATATCATCACAAGCTCAAGAAATGATACAACAGGCCTATCGCTAAACAATATTCAAACATATCAAAGAAGAGCTTCCGAATAAATAAATGGGGGAAAACTAAAGGTACAATGCCTTACCCCAATCATACTACTATAGTCCATGACTGAGTACAAATAAGGAAAATCTATTGCTATGATAAGCCACCAAGGTCACAGGCACCAACACCACAAGAAGAACACAATACAAGCCCTAATGGGAGCAATTTCACATATATGAGGGTGATACAACCTAAAGTGTCACGACCCAAAGTATACCCTAAGGGTACCTTACACAAGACACTTAGTATACATCAGACAAGATAATAGAAATAAATATTTCTAAAGTAACATTATAATACCATAAAAGAGTTTGACAACATAAAAGTCTAACATAGTCTCAACAAGGCATCTAATAAATCAATAGAAGTGATTGGGACGTAACCCATATACCACATATAATTTCTGAAAATAGAAATAAAGAAAAGTATGTAAATTGTTTTAGTCCTCGGAATATGAGGACTCACCAATCTTCAAATCACAAGAGAGAGATGAACAAGACACAAGTGTGCAAAGTAGGAGCGTCGGACCCTACATTAGTGAAACAATGTACGTGAAAGTATGCATTAGTACATGGAATGTACTAAGTATGATAGCAATGCATAAAAGATATGAAATCACGCAAAAAATAAATTGCATTCAATGACCAAGGTAATGCACATGATAAGAGATTAGAAACACAAGTAATAATTATGTACAATGCAGGCTTTAAATATTTAAAATACTTTATCATATACTTTAGAAGTAATCTATCTCATTATTGTGGGAAGTTTACCATTAACCGACAAATACCATGTGAGATAAATATGGAATATGGTATCTATCCCAGACCAAAAAGAGATGTCCTACTTGCCAAGGTAAGGACCATAACTTCTAGCTTACGTGGATCCACTAGCCAAAACATCCTATAGGGACATGTAATTATGGACATGGCTATTGCTACTAGGTATCTGCCATGTACTAACGGGAGGACCTCCATCTTAATATCCTCTCGGTGCTAAGTAAGATCTCACAGAATATTCATTAAACATATTAATTTTATCATCCATGGAAAGGCACAATTAAGCAACCAAGGTGAAAACCTTTCACAATAATGATCATAGTAGCATGTGAGAAAACCTTTCACAATCTCAATGATACTTTCATAAGACCATCCTCAATTCATTTACATCAACTTCATAAAGGCATGGATATCTTCATAAATTCATATTTCATAAGCTTTATCATGTGTTCATTGTCTAAAATCATGGATCGTGCTTGGGGTCATGTGGATTACACTCAAAATCATGTCAATACTTCAAAAAGAGAAATGCCAGTAACCTATGGGCTACTTCCTTCCTCAACAAAACCAGTTTTGTTTTTCTAGAAAGATCCCCACATTAAGGGTTGAACCTCTACAAACAATTACATATATCACCCATCCCAAAGAAACCCCAAAGAATCGCGACCAAAAGTTGTTAGTGGTGACCATTGAATAAGTTTCTTCGGCTTGAGTTAGGTTAAAAGAATGGAATGTCATAGCACGCTCATGGGCATGTCAGAACGATTGGTTGTTAGTTAATCTGATACAAGAGTTTAATATCCTTACTCCATATTTCTTTTTTTAAAGAAAAAAAACAAGGGGATTGATTTAGTTCATGCATTAGAAGATAGAAATTAATCAATAAAACTATAATTGAACAGAACACATAAAGATTGAATAAAACTACAACTTTAAATTGAGAATTTAACTAGTAAATTAGAAGATCTTGGGAACTCTATGGAGTAAAGGACCCCATAGATGAATACTAACATACCTTAGTGATCAAAGTCCAAAAGCAATGGTGAATTGAATATCCTGAAGTGAAACCCTAGCTTCTTCTTATTTAGCTTTAGAGAGACCTTCAGGGAAGAACTTGGAGGGAATTTACAATTTGGGAGAATGAGTTCAGAATGGATAGTTTTAGGACTTAAAATAATTATGTAGGGCTTAGAATAGGAGTTAAAGAATGGCATAGCTTAGGTAATAGATGCATAGGGAAAGACTAAAATAGTCCTGACTTAAAAGTTGACGAGAGACCTATATGGTAGCATTCACAGACTGTTTACCCCTTCACAGTCCGTGAAGGGGGTCGTGAACAAAGGGGACAAAAGAATTGAGTTCCCTTAAACGGCCATCCTAGCCCTCTCCACGGTCCATTTAGGCCTCTATGAAAGGTTCACGGTTGGGCTAGGGTCTGTGGACCTGCGCGTTCCACCTGCCTTACTTTTTTCAAATTCCAAAGTGTTATGATATCTCCCTCCTTGGGAACATTCATCTTTAAATGGGATCAAGCTAGCACGAAAAAAGTAAGGGAATGAGATCTAGCAACTCAACATGAATGCATTTTCTTAAATTCAATTAACTAAGGAAGAAAATTGATTCCAGGCTACAACATACTCAAAACATCAATTCATGAAACATACATGCATGCATATGGAAATATGAGAATGACTAAGACAAGTTAATCCGAAATAAAGAACAATGAGGAGCTAAATACATCAAGCTAGAGTAGGAATTAAGGGAAAGAGATTAGGCTATTGGGAAATCATATCGGCCTCGGCCTCCCAAGTAGTACCCTCAACCATTTGATTCATCCATAACACTTTTATGAATACAACTTCCTTTCTCCTCAACTTTAAAACTTGACGGTCAAAAATCTCAACCAAAACTTCTTTATAAAAAATTCTTTCCTTTATACCAATATTCTCTAATGGTACAACATAGGTCGGATCTCCAATACGCTTCTTCAATAAGGACATATGGAATACCGAATGCACTGGCGATAATTTGGAAGGCAAATGTATTTCATAAGTCACCTTGCCTATCCTCAAAATTTGATAAGGACCAACATAATGGGGACTAAGCTTCCCTTTCTTAGCAAACATCATTACACCCTTCATCAGTGAAATTTTTAAGTAAACTCTATCATCAACATCAAACTTAAAATCACTTCTTCTAGCATCGGCATAGGACTTTTGTCGACTTTAAACTGTTTTCAACCTTTCTTTAATAAGCTAAACTTTTTGTATAGGCTTGTGAACCAAGTAGGGACCTATCAAAGAAAACACAGAATCTTAAAAAAACCTATCAGAGATCTACACCTCCTACCACAAAGAGCCTTAACTAGATTTATATCAATACTTGGATGATAGTTATGATTATATGCAAACTCAATCAAAGGCAAATGATCATCCCAATTACTTTTAAAGTCAATCACACAAGATATCAACATATCTTCCAAAGCTTGGATAGTACGCTCTGCTTGCCCATCGATTTGAGAATGAAAGGTCGTACTAAGCTTGGAATGAGTGCCAAGACTCTTTTGGAAAGATTTCCAAAAATGAGAAGTAAATTGTGTACCACGATTGGAGATAATGGATAGGGGAACTCCATGAAACCTAACTATTTCCTTTATATACAACTTAGCAAAATCTACCACCGAATAAGAAACTTTGATGGGAATGAAATGAGTTGACTTCCTCATACAATCCACCATAACCCAAATCGAGTCATGTTGCCACCAGGTGCAGGGAAAACCAACAATAAAGTCAATATTCAAGTCTTACCACTTTCATGTAGGAATACTAATATTGTGGGACAAACCCCCAGTGTTTGATGCTCAACTTTCACTTGTTGTCAATTGGGACACTTAGACACAAATTTTTCAATAACCTTTTTCATTCCATTCCACTAATAGGCCTCCCGCAGGTAACGATATATCTTGGTGGTTCGCAGGTAAATAGAATACCGAGAACTATGGGCTTCAGATAAAATTTGTTCCCTCAAATCATCAAAATTGAGAATACACAAACGGCCTTGATATTGAAGAACAATATCTTCCCTTTGGGAGAAAGCCTCAATGAACTTTTTAAGCATTGCTTCCTTTACCTCAACAAAAATTGGATCAAGACTTTGCCTGGCTTTCATATCCGAAATAAAACACGATACTGAACCATTTTGTACACCAATACCACCCTTTTCATAATCTACCAAATGAATACCTAGCCGATCTAGTCTATGAACATCATGAACCGAATCTTTCTTGCCATTCTCGACATGTGCAACACTACTCATCAAAAATTGACTTAAGGCATCGGCCACCACATTAGCTCTGCCCGGGTGATAAATGATACTCATGTCATAGTCCTTCAAGAGTTCTAACCATCGATGTTGCAAAATATTTAGATCTTTTTTTCTTGAACACGTACTGCAAACCTTTGTGTTTGGTAAAGACATCAACATGGACACCAAATCTAGCGATAATGCCTCCAAACCTTTAAGGCAAAAACAATCGGTGGAAATTCCAAATCATGGGTAGGATATACTTATTTTTGTGAATCTTAAATTGCCTTGAAGCATAAGCAATAACTTTCCCATGTTGCATCAAAACACATCTAAGACCAATCCGTGAAGCCTCAAAATAAACCACAAAACCATCTGATCCTTCCGGTGAAGTCAAAATAGGAGCCGAAGTGATCCTATCCTTCAACTCTTGGAAACTCTTGTCACAAGCTTCTGACCATAAGAACTTAACCTTCTTTAGGGTATGTCACACCCCGAGACTACCCCCGAGACGCGGACACGAGACCTAGGATCACAAGTGATCCCAAGCTAACCCTGCTGTCATGATCATGAGCATACTAAAGATAATAAACTGATGCGGAAGCTATAATCATAAATAAATCTAAAATGATGGGGAATACCCATATACTAAATCTAAAATGAATGAAAACTGATGAGTTTAATACGAAGAAAATATTAACTCAATAGTAAGATAAATTTAACTATGTCTGAAATAAGCCTCTAAACTGACTAGAAATGTTGGGACATGACCAAACTAGATCTAGCAAAACTGAAACTACAGACTAAAAACGATAAAGATAAGCATGTCACTAGTCCTCGAAGAATGATGACTCACCACTGATGCTGCTGAACTGAAGACCGGGAACCGATCTAAGCGTGAACTGGATGCTGAGAACCTGAACCTCCATCACGAGAAGATGTAGCGCAGAGTATGCGTCAGTACTTGAAAGGTACTGAGCATACAGGATAGAATACAACTGAAATAACATATAATTGAACAAAGCAAATAACCAATGATATAATCTAAACATGATATAGATGCTGAATGCTGAGATAACTGAATGCAGTGACCAATTTATACATACTGAAACTAAATACTGGATATACTGTTAAATGGTCAATGCAACAGGATCTGACTGAACTGTGGGAGCTAATAATAACCGATAATAAAACCACATGAGCTAAATGTGGAGTCCAATGTATACGCCCCATCGAGAGGACCCAATATACCCTGCCAGAGGTATAGAGGCATGCTGGCGTGATCACTGAAATGATGCCCATAGAGGGGACTTAAAACCTACGTGGCTAGTAGTTCTGGGACTATTTGGGTACGTTGAACCCTAGTCCAACTCGGTATTATGCTACTCCCAATGGATTAAGTAATTAACACAT
>JAJOOO010019434.1:0-14469 GCA_029582685.1 Solanum piurae | reverse complement strand
AATCACTTTCCCGCACCTACACTTTGTAGAAAATAGAGAAAAATATGGATTAGCACAATTAAGAACTAAGTATGATGACCATGCAAAAACATGCTTTAAAAATGGACATGTTGGTTGGAAACCCACATATAGTATTTTGAGAAATCTTTCAAGTCATAAGCAATAAAGGCATAGTTTACATCACAACCAACATATAAAGAATTTACTCCACATTTATACTTCATCTCAGGTAATGATGCTTCACAAGTATCATTATGCAACACATAAACATGTACACCAAGTAAGATACAAGTTAACATCCTAGGGTCTCTATCTAGAGTCATCCTAAGGCACACTTGAGTGAGATATGAAGTGGCCGCCTATACACCCTCTTCATACACACCTAAGTGCTCCTCAAGGCTACTATAGACAAGAACCTTTACATTTCAATATAACATGCTACATAGTTCATTTCCTTAGCATAAGAGAGACATACAATATACTATAAGGATGACAAGTCAACATTCTTATTTAGGGTCATTTAGGACAAATTCATGCATTTAGAGGACTCTCATATAATACCCATTATGGCTTAGGGAACTCAGTTTAACTTCTTCAAAGCCTACTCATGTCATGTCTAGATAGTATCCCATACTACTACTTACACGTTGTAGAACCTATCCAATAACTAGAGTGCACATCCCAGATGATGGGAATAGGCATTAACAGACATAGACGATACTAGCTAGGCATGGAATCCAGAGTCTACCCTACTCCGTGGAAGGTGTTCTACTTGCAAAGGGTAGAACAAGTAAGCTACCCATGTAGGCACATGGTTTAGGGATTATTCAAAGTAGTTCATTGTTCTCTTGTCTGATACTGGGGAAGAGATATCATCTTAACCATATCCATTCGGTGCTTAGACTTAGTTCCCATAGAGTAATTTCATTCACATATGTATACTAGAGAGGTCACCATCATTAGGTCTACCGACCCATAACACATTTACCAAGAAGGGCATCACAAGGATCTACCGATCAAGGTTCATTAAGGATAGCTCATTGGATTTCTTAGAAAAGGTTTTCTACCGTTTCGGTTCACCAACTCTAAGTTTATCATTTCACACAAGAAGAAGGTTACCACCATTAGGTCTACCGTTTCAAGGTTTTACATTCACATAGGATCCTAGACTCATCATGAAAGGGCACCATACTTAGGTCTACCGGTTCAAGACATAGCCTAGAATTCCTCATTAGTCATTTATAGAAGAGCACCATCTTAGGTGTACCGATCCTAGACATTCATTCATTTAATAAGATATTACCAAACAAGGTCTACCGATTCATGCACAACTAGATACTTAAGCCAAGATACATTCATTACTCAAGAGAAGGATAACTAAGCCTACCAAGTCAAGAGATCACATTCTATAGCTTTCATGTATCAAGAAGAGGCACCTAAGTCTTCCGAATCAAGAGACAATATCACCATATAGAGACCCTTCATAGTCTATCATCAACACATATAAACATTAAAAGAGAACATACTTTAAAATACAGTACAATAACACATAATACAAGATCACCTTGTGTCCATAGGAACACCTTCACATTATACCTTCACATCTATAACAACATGACAATACAACATTTCCCCATACAATGCCTTCGTGGACATAATCACAATACAATACAACATATAAACACCTCCACCATAAGTTGATCAAACCATACAAGAACAATTCTACTACTCATACCATCAGATTAGGTCAACTTACCCTTCATCCAAACCATTACTCAATTCTCCAACAATTCATCATAGATAGATATAGATAACCATATAATTCAATAATACAAGTCAATCTAAGCACAATTCCATCAATATACAACCATAATCATCAAACCCACTCCATAAGCCAAACTTAGGAATTTAGGGAAACCATGGGTTCATGGATTTTTTCACCATAAAACATCAATTAAACAGTAGCATATTCATAAATAATCGTTTGAAATCATTTGATGCAAGAACCCATGAGTTTGAGTAAGAATTGGGGGTTTTCATAACTTTTGAAAACTTGGAAACCATTTTGAAGTTGGCTCTAGGGTGAAGACTAACCCTAGATAAAGGATCAGCATACCTTTTTATCAAGAATTCCCAAAATATTTGATGAAGAAAACCTTGAACTCGAAACCCTAGCTTCCCACCTCTTCTTCTTCCTTGAGTTGAGAGAGAAATATTTATAGAGAAGAACTTTGGAGGTTTTGATTTGGGTATTTGAGAAAAATGAGTTAAAGGAAGGTTTTCAGACTTAAACTAATTATATTTATCATATAAACCTTTTAAAATCAACTCTACATGTTAAAAACAAAAAACGAAAATGACTTAAAAACTCCTAGATGAGGCATCCCCGTCAGGGACCACGCCCACGGCCGTATAGGTGGACCACGGCCTGATAAGGTGCCCGTGGTCCTTAGGCAGTAGCTCTTCTTGGAGCTTGCCAAACTTCCTTGGCAAAGCATCTTCACGGCCATCTATACGGACCGTGGTGATGACCACTGGCCGTAGAGAGGCTCGTGAAGTTGAGCCAGTGGCTAGGCCACAAGGCTTTGCCTCACTTTCCACCAAGGCATCTTCACGACCTCCTTCACGAGCCGTGGTCAAGACCACTGGACGTGATATGGTCCGTGGAGCCTTGAGGCAGTATCTAGCCAAGGTTGGAATCCTTGGCCTTTGGCTAAGGTCCTTCCTTTCTTGGCTTGGTACAATCCCTAGCAACCTTAACCAACATCAAAAAGGGTCTTTCAACATTGAGTCTAAAACGTGCCTTTACGTTGACTCACTAAACTCTTCAAACAAGACTCGAGACAACAATACACCACTTAGAACACATAAACTCACAAGACTAGTTTCCGAACATCATGGTCGTCCCTTGATGTTCGATCTCGAAACTCTTCAAAATACATCTTAAAAGCCAAAACTCATCAAATTTAACCAATTACCAACTTCGAAAACACATGTGAAGCTCTAGTTCATCTTATTTCATTTTTAGGTTCATAACAATATCCCCACCTGGAAACATTCATCCTCGAATGATAATTTAAACACATTTAGGGGTAATGACTCAAGACTAGCAGCCCCTCAACATGAATGCAACATCAATATAAATGTATCAACATTAGGAGGAAACATCCAACCCTCATAAAAATCTCAAAACACAACAAGAAGGTAGGAACTACATCCACAACTCCTTTTGCACAACAACATCAACATTCTCATTTCATTAGAGGAACTTCCTTCTTTAAATCACATCATGCTCATTTCAACATCATAAGGAAAATATGCAATTATCTCATTAAAGCACATTATGCAACTTTCTCATAAGAACTCATTTAAGCATGCTCATCAAGTCAACACATGCAACATTTAGGCAACTCACCATAGATTCATATCAACATGAGGAACAAAATTTGTGAAAACTCATTTTCTCATTTAACAAGAATGAAACTAGGACATGCATAATATAAGGAGACCATGGAAACTCATTTTCACACAAGACTCAAAATATGCAACAAGCTACTAGAAACTCTAAGTCTCAAGCTTGAATATAAGAGAAGGGAAAGAGACAAAGAAATCAACCCTCTCACAACCTTTCTATTCAACATATCATCCTCCACTTAGGAGAAACCCATCTAGGCTATCATGAAACAACACACAAGGACCTCATCACAAAAACAAGGAACTATAACTTACCGGCACCTTCATCCGGATTTTCCTCCCTGTTAACTTGGAGGACATAGAAAAGGTTCTTCTTTTGATCATCAAGATTTGGACCACTATAAGAAACTTACTTAGCATCTCTTCCTCTAGCCTCAAGAATAGGACAATCTCTCACCTTATGATCATTATTTCCACACCCATAGAACCCATTAGTACCAGCTAGGTATTTCCAAAAATGCTTCTTTCCACAAGTGTGACAAGTAGGTTTGGGAAATTGAGAACCACCACCCTCTCTTGATTGACCTTAGGAGCACTTGAAGAGTCTTGGTTAGGAGCCCTCTTCTTAAACCTAGCTTGGTATTTCTCACTGGATCTACCCCTTTTCAAATCTCTATTCATCCTCTTAAGCTTCGACTCTTCAATGGATCGACCATACACCATAAGCCTAGAAATATTCATTTCCTCATGGAGCATTTTCATATGTCACTCTTCCTTCACAAGGTCGGATATACCGTTCACAAACCTACTCATTTCATCTCTAGGATTAGACACCAAAGAGGAAGCATACTTAGATAACAAGGTAAACTCAAGGAATACTCCTCCACATTCATGTTACCTTGCCTAAGGTTAATAAACTTCTCAACCTTAATATCTCTTTTCTCACGGGGAAAATACTTGCTAAGGAAAGCTCCCTTAAACTCTTCCTATTCTATGGGCCCCGCTTCAACCGGCCTATTGGCTTTCCATTGTGTGAACCAAATTTGGGCCACCTCTTTCAATTGGTAGGAAGCCAACTCCGCCTTCTACCTAGATGATACACCCATAGCATCTACTATCTTATAGATTTCATCCAAGAATTCTTGTGGATCTTCTCCCATTCTAGAGCCAAGAAAGATAGGAGGATTCATCCTCACAAAGTCCCTCAATTTTGAGGCCATGGTCCTCTCATTCACCATAGGCCCCACATCTCTATTTGGTTAAGCCGTCATGGCTCTGGCTAAGGTGAGAAGAGCCACTCTAATCTCCTCATTATTCATATTTACGGGAACCACCAGAACATCATTACCTTGATTGCCTATTGGAACTTGGCCACCTTGAAGACCTTTACCACCTTGGGGAGGAACTCCCTCATTAACAATCTCCTCTTCCACTAACCTTGGGTTAGCCCTTGTATTCATATCCTATAAACACAAGAGAAAGGATTAGGAAAAGGACACTTATATAACCCAACTCTAAGGCACGACATCAAGAATAATGAAAGGAGGGTAAATTCTAACGACCTATAGCCTCTCGCTCATATATGTGTCGTGACTCACACCGATGAACAAGACTCTACTAGATGTGGCTTGTGAGACTTTGAATCTAAGAACCATTTCCAAAATCTTATGCTGTGATACAAAGTTTGTCACGATCCGAGAGCACCTCCTAGTCATAACCGGCGCACTGAACCTCAAAGGGGTCTAATACAAGCCTCTTAGCATTCATAACATTCGATATATAAAAATAGTGAATAATTAAAAACTTTATTTAAATCAATCTATTAAAAAGCCTCATCAATATGCAGGTGGAAGACTAAGTCTCACATGGCCATCTTAAGACAATATCAAAACATACTAGGGACACGGCCCTTTACAAGTGAAAATGAATACTAATGTCTATTACAAAGTCTTAAACATGGAAACTAGAATTATAAAATCCTTGTCCTCAAACATATGAGGAAATACCAAAGATCTTGAGAGAAGTCTAATACCAAAGATCAACTCCTAGTTAGATCAATCACTTTCCCGCACCTACACTTTGTAGAAAATAGAGAAAAATATGGATTAGCACAATTAAGCACTAAGTATGATGACCATGCAAAAACATGCTTTAAAAATGGACATGTTGGTTGGAAATTCCCACATACAGTATTTTGAGAAATCTTTCAAGCCATAAGAAAAAAAGGTATAGTTTACATCACAACCAACATATAAAGAATTTACTCAACATTTATACTTCATCTCAGGTAAGGATGCTTCGCAAGTATCATTATGCAACACATAAACATGTACACCAAGTAAGATACAGGTTAACATCCTAGGGTCTCTATCTAGAGTCATCCTAAGGCACACTTGAGTGAGACATGAAGTGGCCGCCTATACACCCTTTTCATACACACCTAAGTGCTCCTCAACGCTACTATAGACAAGAACCTTCACATTTCAATATAACATGCTACATAGTTCATTTCCTTAGCATAAGAGAGACATACAATATACTATAAGGATGACAAGTCAACATTTTTATTTAGGGTCATCTAGGACACATTCATGCATTTAGAGGACTCTCATATAATATCCATTAAGGCTTAGGGAACTCACTTTAGCTTCTTCAAAGCCTACTCGTGCCATGTGTAGATAGTATCCCATACTACTACTTACACGTTGTAGAACCTATCAAATAACTGGAGTGCACATCCTAGATGATGGGAATAGGCATTGAACGACATAGACGATACTAGTTAGGCATGGAATCCGGAGTCTACCCTACTCCGTGGACGGTGTTCTACTTGCCAAGGGTAGAGCAAGTAAGCTACCCATGTAGGCACATGGTTTAGGGCTTATTCAAAGACGTTCATTGCACTCTTGTCTCATATTGGGGAAGAGATACCATCTTAACCATATCCACTAGGTGCTTAGACTTAGTTCCCATAGAGTAATTTCATTCACATATGTATACTAGAGAGGGCACCATCAATAGGTCTACCGACCCATAACACATTTACCAAGAAGGGCATCACAAGGATCTACCGATCAAGGTTCATTAAGGATAGCTCATTGGATTTCTTAGAAAAGGTTTTCTACCGTTTCGGTCCACCAGCTCTAAGTTTATCATTTCACACAAGAAGGAGGTTACCACCATTAGGTCTACCGCTTCAAGGTTTTACATTCACATAGGGTCTTAGACTCATCTTGAAAGGGCACCATGCTTAGGTCTACCGGTTCAACACATTGCCTAGAATGCCTCATTAGTCATTTATAGAAGAGCACCATCTTAGGTCTACCGATCCTAGACATTCATTCATTTAAGAAGATATTACCAAACAAGGTCTACCAATTCATGCACAACTAGACACTTAAGTCAAGATACATTCATTACTCAAGAGAAGGATAACTAGGCCTACCAAGTCAAGAGATCACATTCTATAGCCTTCATGTATCAAGAAGAGGCACCTAAGTCTTCCGAATCAAGAGACAACATCACCATATAGAGACCCTTCATAGTCTATCATCAACACATATAAACATTAAAAGAGAACATACTTTAAATTATAGTACAATAACACGTAATACATGATCACCTTGTGTCCATAGGAACACCTTCACATTATACCTTCACATCTATAACAACATGACAATACAACATTTCCCCATACAATGCCTTCGTGGCCATAATCAAAATACAATACAACATATAAACACCTCCACCATAAGTTGATCAAACAATACAAGAACAATTCTACTACTCATACCATCAGATTAGGTCAACTTACCCTTCATCCAAACTAAAACCACCATTACTCAATTCTCCAACAATTCATCATAGACAGATATATATAACCATAGAATTCAATAATACAAGTCAATCTAAGCACAATTCCATCAATATACAACCATAATCATCAAACCCACTTCATAAGCCAAACTTAAGAATTTAGGGAAACCATGGGTTCATGGATTTTTTCACCTTAAAATATCAATTAAACAGTAGCATAATCATAAATAATCGTTTGAAATCATTTGATGCAAGAGCCCATGAGTTTGAGTAAGAATTGGGGTTTTTCATAACTTTTGAAAACTTGGAAACCATTTTGAAGTTGGCTCTAGGGTGAAGACTAATCCAATATAAAGGATCACCATATCTTTTTATCAAGAATGCCCAAAAAATTTGATGAAGAAAACTTTGAACTCAAAACCCTAGCTTCCCACCTCTTCTTCTTCCTTGAGTTGAGAGAGAAATATTTAGAGAGAAGAACTTTGGAGGTTTTGATTTGGGTATTTGAGAAAAATGAGTTAAAGGAAGGTTTTCAGACTTAAACTATTTATATTTATCATATAAACCTTTTAAAATCAACCCTACGTGTTAAAAACTAAAAACGAAAATGACTTAAAAACCCCTAGATGAGGCAGCCCCGTCAGGGACCACGCCCACGCCCACGGCCGTAAAGGTGGACCACAGCCTGTTAAGGTGCCCGTTGTCCTTAGGCAGTAGCTCCTCTTGGAGCTTGCCAAACTTCCTTGGCCAAGGCATTTTCATGGCCATCTATGCGGATCGTGGTGATGACCACTGGCTGTAGAGAGGCTCGTGAAGTTGAGCTAGTGGCTAGGCCACAAGGCTTTGCCTAACTTGCCACTAAGGCATCTTCACGACCTCCTTCATGAGCTGTGGTCAAGACCACTGGCCGTGAAGTGGTCCGTGGAGCCTTGAGGCAGTGTCTAGCCATGGTTGGAAGCCTTGGCCTTTGGCTAAGGCCCTTCCTTCCTTGGCTTGGCACAAGCCCTAGCAACCTTAACCAACATCAAAAAGGGTCTTTCAACATTGGGTCTAACACATGCCTTGACGTTGACTCACTAAACACTTCAAAAAAGACTCGGGACAACAATACACCACTTAGAACATATAAACTCACAAGACTAGTTTCCGAAGGTCATGGTCATCCCGTGACGTTCGACCTCGAAACTCTTCAAACTACACCTTAAAAGCCAAAACTCATCAATTTAACCAATTACCAACTTCCAAAACACATCTGAAGCTCTAGTTCATCTTATTTCATTTTTATGGTAATAACACTTCACGAGGGGGACCACAGAACGTGGTCCTCACCACGACTCGGGTAGGAGCTCGTGGTGCCTGGATGGGTTCATTAAGTCAGGGTCAATTAACTCTTTTCCTATTTAAGTTCAACTAAAGTGAGGTCGTTTTGGGTATTGTTTGGGGTACTGTATAAGTTGTTTTAAGCCAAATTCACCAAATTCAAGTCTAATATACACGACATCCAAATAATTCCCAAAATCCTCTCCCTCTTAATATTTCTCTCTCTGGAAATTCTCCATTGAAGAAGAACAAGAACTTAAAGACTAGGGCTCAAGAACTCATCTTCCTTACTAAAATTTATGGGGAATCTAAATCAAGGTATGGTTGCTTTTAATCTATGGGTATTTTCCACCCATAAAGTCCCCTCAAAACTTGGTTTTTAAGATTCTAATTTCCCCCAAACCTAGGGTTTTCAATCTACGTCATGGGTCTTCTTCCAAAACGTTTTTGATTGTTTATTTATGGTTGATTGTAACACCCCAAATTTAAAAAAGGTAAAATATTCACTTCTTAGTTGATAAGGCGATCCGCTGAGTCAACTGGGCGATCTGTCGAGTTGACTTGGCGATCCGCCAAGTGGATCCTCCTCGCCTTTTTTCATGATTTCCTAATGTCGTACATTCTATAAATTTAGGCGAGCAATGTCTGGCTCGCCATTCAAGTCGGTGAGTCACCGAAGTCGAATCCTCCCATTGCCTAAGTCGACTTAGACTTCAAGTTGACTCACTATAAAATTAGGCGAACTGAGGGCACAGTTGGCGAGTCGCCAAGTGCTCTTGGTGAGCTTCAGCGGGCAGATCTGTAGTTTTTGAGTTAAAACCTTAGGTACCCTATTGTTTTATTCCTTCTCTAGTAAAATATAAAAGCTTTTTAGACTCAAAATTCCCCAAATTAATTCATTCTCCCTAGAATCCAAAAGAAAACAAAACCCCAAAGTTCTTCTTCCCAAAATTGATTTCTCTCTCTAGAAACCACCATTGGAGAAGAAGGATTCAAGCTTTAAAGCTCAAGATCTCACCATTCTCACTCAATTTTCATGGAGTTTCTTCCCTAAAGGTATGGTAGTCTTCATCCTTGATTAAGTTTCATACAAGGAGCCCTATCAAAAAATGATTTCAAGTTTCCAAATTCCCCCAAAAACCCAGGGTTTCAATCTATGCATGGGTTCAATTCCAAAACATTTTTAAAGGTTTTTATATGATGAATTATGAATGAATTGTTGAATTAATGATGAATTATGGTGAATTCTTCTATGAACCCATAATTTCCAAAAATCCTAAGTTGTGATTTGTGATTGGGAATTGATTGATCATGAAAGTATGTTGAATTGTTTATGTTTATATTGAATTAGTTATTAAATCATGTTAGTTCTCTTATCTAATGTAGTATTCTAGATATTTGGGTTGAGATTGATTCATAGCCTTGGAGGGCAATTTCATGAAGGATATATGTATGATCATGACGTGAAGTATATGTGTGATCACAATGAAATATTATGATCATGTTTAAAATGTAATTGTGTTATTATTGAAAGAATATTCTCAATTAACACTCATGAATGATGATGATAGAATGTGAAGGGTTTTGATAATATGATGGTATATCTTGAATTGGTAGGCTTAAGTCATCATTTTCTTGTCTTGATGATTGTGGTCTTGCTTGAAGAACCTTGAATTGGTAGGCTTAGACATCCTCTTCTTGTGTAATGAATGTGTCTTGACTTAATGAACATGGAATCGTTAGACCTAATGTTGGTAGCCCTTTCATAAATAACTGATGAAGTATTATTGGCTATGTCTTGAACATGTAGGCCTAATGTTGGTAGCCCTTCATGATAAGTCTAGAAACTAATGTGATGATAAACCTTTAAGCGGTAGTCCTAATGTTGTTAGCCCTTTCTTGTGTGAAATGATGAACCTTGAAGTGGTAGACCTAATGGTGGTTGTCCTTTCTTGAGGATTCAATGAGTTATCCATGTAATGTACCTTGAATCGGTAGACCTAATGGTTGTGGCCCTATCATGTGTAATGTACCTTGGGTCGGTAGGCCTAATGTTGGTGGCCCTCTCAAGTACAATAATGTTAATGTGAATGATCTACTCTATGGGAATGGACACTTCGTACCAAGTGGATATGGTAAGATGGAAGTTCTCCTTACGTTAGGCCAAATTTCAATGAACATCTTTCTTATCCCATAACAATGTGCCTGCATAGGTTATTAGCTAGTGGATCCACCTAGGCTAAAATGTATCTAGTTCTACCTTAGGCAAGTAGGACACCTTCTTTCGGTGTAGGGTCATATGACAGAAGATTCCATGGTTTGCTCTCATGGTCTATGTCGGTTAATGCTTATTCCCATCATGTGAGATGTTCATTGTGGTTACTTGAGATGGTCTATGAAGTGTAGGTTGTAGTATGGGATGCCATCCATGCATTGCACGAGTAGGCTTTGAGAGTGCTATAGTGAGTTCTCTAATGTCTTAATGACTAATGTATGAACGTGCTCTTAATGAGACTAATGAAGAATGTTGACTTATGTTCCTAATGAGATGATGCATGCTATACTTTGATTGTATTATGATTTACTTCCTTGTTATGACTTATGAAAAGTTTATGTTCCTTATGTATGAGTATTGTTTATTGATGAAAAGGAGAAATGGTAAGTTCACTTTTGTCGGCCTTAATGTGGTACTTAGTGTGGATGGTGGTATGGGATGCTATTCATACATTGCACAAAGTATGGCTTGGGGTTACTTAAAGGTGAAAGCTTAATGTGATGAAATGTCTTATATGTTGATTATGTTCTAATGTGATGAAATGACTTGTATGTTGGTTATGTTTGTATATTATGCCACTTATACTTATGTTCATAAAGTTTTCTCAAATTGGCATAAAGCATGACTTTCAAATAAAATGTCCATTTTAAGCATGGTTTTTGCATGGCTATCATACATAGTACATTAAATGTGCTAACCCATATTCTTCATTTTTATCAAAGTGTAGGTTTCATCATTTGAGTTGATTCTCTCTAGTTATAACTTGGATTGAATTCTTCCAAGGCTAGTGGTATGTCCTAATGGATTCGAGGACAAGTGCTTTGTTGATGTTTCTTTTCTTCATTGTACTAGATATTTGTTAGACTTCTATTGTAAAGGGTCGTGACCCTACTTTTAATTCAAAGATGTTTTTACATGGCCATGTGAGACAAGTAGACTTCTGTTGTATTAAATGTTGTTTTTGATTGTATGGATTAAAAGAGTTTTATATTCTATACTATTTCTATTATCTTATGTGATGACATGCTATGAGACTTGTATGAGACTTTTTGGAGTCTTGTACACCGTGTCATGTTTAGGGTGTAGGCTCGGGTCGTGACATTGATTATCGCTGGTTATGGTGAATTATGATTGGATTGATCGAGTATTGTTGTTTTATGATGAAAGTTCCCCATAGACCCATGATTTCCCCATATTGATAAATTACGAATTGATGATGTGGGTTTGTTTATGTTTATGTTGAATTAGTTATTGAATCATGAAATTCCCCTTATATTATGTAGTAATTGTATATGTTTGGGTTGATTGTGAATCATGGCCCTTGAATGGCAAAAGTATGAGGGTTTGTACATTTTTATGAGAATTGTGTATGAGCTTATGATTCACTTAAAAAGTGGAGATCCTATGATGATAATGTAAATGTGGTATTGTTGTAAGAATCATTCTCCCCTACCTTACACATGACTATGTATGATATGATTATGACTATTATAGTATTATTTTGTTAAATTAAAGGCTATTCTCATGAACACACTATGAATATGATGTGAAAGGTTTACTCACATATTGATGATTCTAAGGTTGAAAGGACATTCTCACCTAATGAATATATGAACTATTATGTTACCATGTTTGTTTGAGTGCCTAGTGCATTCATTCATGAACATGAACTTAAGTAAAGACCTAATATGAATTCAAAAGAGAATTATGCTTAGCACAGAGTTGATATGAAAATGAGATGGGCTCCTTCACGCTATTTAGTCTGGGTTCCCATGATATTTATCTCATGAGATGGAAACCTTCACGTTAGTCCCGAGTTTCTAGTAGTAATCTTCTTATACCATAACTATGTGTCCACATAGGTATTTAGCTAGTGTATCCACCTAAAAGTTATTAAGTTAGTTCTACCTTAGGAAAGTAGGATACCTCTTTTTTGTGTGGGGCTAAGACACCAGATTCCCTGTAGCTCAACATGGTCTATGTCGGTGAAGGCTATATTTACCTATATGATAAGAATATAAATATGACAAGAACATGAACTATAACTATGGCTTCTTAAGAGGTACTACTTAGTATGAGTGGGGGTATGGGACTCCATTTGTGTACTGCACAACTAGGCTTCAAGAGTGGTTGTGGTAAGGTTCTCTTATGCTATGATGACTTATGAATTATTCATATATGATATGTATTGTTGTTAAGGATGACTTTACTTGCTACAAGTTATGAATATGAATATTTCATTGTCTATGAATGTTGGCAAATGATGAGGTCAAGTTAAGATATGTATGATGTTGGTGATCTAAAAGTGGTTTTTGGCATTTGGTAGGGTTATGGGATCTTGCCTTTGCATTGCACTAGTATAGCTTTGGGTTGCTTATGATATGGTTTGGCTTATGTTTCTTCATAAATGTGCATGATGGCTTTTAAACATGATAAATGCATGATTTGAACTAAGTGTCCCTTTTATGAATGTTTTAAGGATTATCTATGCATGGCTTCCATACTTAGTATAATAATTGTGCTAACCCATTGTGACGACCCGAGAGCACCCCCTAGTCATAACCGGCGTACTCGACCTTTCAGAGGTCTAATACAAGCCTCTTAGCATTCATTCATCGCATTCAATAATAAAAACCGTAAGAAATAAAAACACTTTTAAAAGTGAATCCATAATACTCATAAAATCTTTCAAATGTAAAGAAGTAAAATTTCTAAGTCTTATGTACAATCTTAGACACGAATAGAACATATTAGGGACACGGACCTTTACAAAAATAGAAAATATAAATCTTATACAATGTCTAAATGGAAAATACTAGAAAGATAACAACTATGTCCTCGAATATATGAGGACATACCAAGCTTCTTGAGTAGAGTCAATATCCCAAGCTTCCTTTAAAGATCTTCTCACTTTCCACCACCTACACTTGTAACAATAGAGAAATATGGAATTAGTACAATAAGTACTAAGTATGATGATCGTGCAAGAAAACATGCGCAACGGACATTTACAAGGAATGTATGCCTTTAAGACCTTCTTTAACAAACCTTTACAACTACAAGCATAAACCCACATTTCAAGTCACCATTCACAAATAAGACCATATTCACATCATTTACAACTCAATTAACACAAGTGTACAATACTAAAACAAGATAGCAAAGAAATTCCTTCATTACCATTTAAGCCTCCATCTTAAGTCATCCTAAGCCACACTTAAGTGAATAATGAAGTGACCGCCCATACAACCTCTTCATATACACTTAAGTATTCCTAAGAGTTACCATAGACAAGGGTTTTATCAGTATATTATAACATACTAAGTCAACATTCTTTATAAAACCATTTAAGAGACACACAAGCATATAGGGGACAATCACATAATAGCCCTAAGGCTTAGGGAACTCACTTTAGTATCTTCTAAGCCTACTCGTGCCATGTGTAGATAGCATCCCATATTACTAACTACACGTTGTAGAACCTATCCAATACTAGACTGCACATCACATATGATGGAAATAGGCCTTAACCGACATAGACCACACTAGCAAGGTATGGAATCCGGAGTCTATCCTACTCCGTGGAGGTTGTTCTACTTGCCAAGGGTAGAACTAAAAGCAACCCATGTTGGCACATGGTTTAA
>JAJOOO010019433.1:0-10424 GCA_029582685.1 Solanum piurae | reverse complement strand
CAAGCATACAAAAGTTTAAAACTGAATGAAATTCATGAAACTCAAATACAATGCTTTAACACAAATGATTTACTCTGAATATAAATTGAATATTCAACTAGACAAAAATAGGCAACTCAAGTCTTTAAAACATTTAAAAAAATAAATGAAACACACTTCTAAAACTCTACTGTCTATCTATGAAGCCTCTAACTGACAAAGATGGAAGTCGGGACAAGACCCACGACATCCTAACAACTGATATAACTGAAAGTACAAGTGGAACTCTCTGGATTCAAGGAGGCTCACCATATCTAACTTGAAATGCATGTGGTATCAATGAAGCGCCTATTGATGATCCTGGATACCAGTATCTGCATCATGAAATGATGCAAGCCAAATGGCTCAGTACATGGAATGTACAAGCATGTACGAGAATTCTAAATCATAAACATAAGTTTGAACTTGATAAAAAGGAAACATACTTACCTCTTCTCAACTCAAGAATAAGATACTCAACTCAAGGATAAGATATTAAACTCGGAGAAATAAGGCTCAACTCAACAATAATATATTCAAGTCAAGTGAAATAAGGCTCAACTCAATTATAAGATACTCGACTCTGGTTACTCAACTCTGGATACTCAACTCAATATAAACCAACAATACAGATGCAATATATGGAAAGCTTTTAAAACAGTAGAAAGCAACTCAAAGTATTGAAAAATTCAATAGTAAATCAGTTTGCATGCAAGGATACAATATAATATTTGTTTGTATATGAAAATACAAAATAAACTCTGTGTATATATGAATACAAAATATATTTGTGGGAGTTTCTCTAACTGACAACCATCACTGTGAGCTATGTGATAATACAACATTTTGCCTCACGCTGCCAGGGCCGTCTTATACATTTCCAGGGGTATAAAACCTAACTACTAAGTGGATCCACTAGTCTATGCTAAAAAACACTAAGTAATCATCTAAAAAGTATGACCCTTTTCTACCCATGCTGGTTATACAGTTTATAGAGACTTTGAATTATCTGAACTGAAGATCGTCCCCATATTGGTGCTCAATACTTCTCCAAAAATGTAACTAGCTCAGCTGTTTAAAAACATAACTCTTTCTGTGGTTTGAAATAATTACTCAAAAACTAGCTCAAAGGCTCTCTTGGAAATTGATGTTTCCTTTCTTTCTTAAATGTGAAAATATTTACTCTTTGGGAATACTTAGTTCCCATATACTCTTTTGAAGAAAAAGAAATTTATTTGTTACTCTTACTCAACTCAAAGCTCAAGTCTTAAAACAAGTTTAAAGCATTTGTAAAAGGATTCTTAAATAGGGTTCATGCCGAATTGTGGACGTGAATGACTCAATTCAAGGTTTTCAATAACCATAGATAGAACTCAAAACTTGGAAGTCAAGAACTTCAATGATACTACTCATTTCAAGAATGCTCAACTCAGAGGGTTAATGTGAAATTATGGGCATGAACAACTCAACTCAAGGACTTCATGGGTAACATCTAATAGTCACATGATTAGGAATATAATCTCACAAGGTTTAGGAACTCAATACTAAAGATTTAGAACTTGAAGATACTAATCCTCTCAAAGATACTCAACTTATGGAGTTCATGCGGAATTTATGGGCATGAACGACTCCACTCGAGGGTCTCCATAACAATATGGAACTCATGTATACGACTCATCTCATTCTCATACTTACTTCCTCAAAACTTAGTTTAAATTGATAGTTGATCTCAAAGGATTCAAAATAGAACTCAAAGACTTTCTTGAACTCTACTCTTAACTCTCTCTTGAATGTGAATACTGAATTCAAGAGTTATGGTTCCTGATACGAAGGATCTCATGATGATAAAGTAGACTCATGAATACATTCTCCTCATTCTCATACTCACTTGCTAAAGTCTTGAAACAAGTTATTAGAAATTGTAGAAGACTCCTCATAAAGTCTCAAAAGGACTTTCTAAAAATGTTCGGAAGAACCCTCAAAACTCACTCTTAACTCTACCTTGAATTTGAATTATGAATTCAAGGTTATGATTTGTGATAAAAGATATTCTGATGATTAGGAGAGTTAAATATGGGAAATGATCAAGAAATCATTTTCTGGAAGCAAGTCCGTGACGCGGAGATGCATTTTAATATTTGGTCGTGAAATAAATTTTGAGATAGAGGGATCCGCGATGTGTAGAAAAATTCTATGAAAAAAGGGGGCAGGTCTGCGATGCGGACTGGGTTGCCAGTTTTGCACCACTTTTTCCTTCTTCATTTTCTAACCCTAATTTGCCTAAATTTGATTCTTTTTCTCAATTTCTCTTTAGATTCAGATACCCAGTATATGTACACAAGAATATATTCATAAACGACTCTAAAATCGACACAATTTCTTCAAGAACTCAGCAATCTCATCTAAACTCAAGAACAAAAGCCAATTTCAAGAACACCAAACTTTCAACTTTCTAGAACGAATTTTGGTGAAATTAACATGATTGGCATGTGGGTGAACAAACACAATACTATGGAAGCTTACATACCTCTTAGGGATCAAACCCATGACGAAAATACGCAATAACTCTCAAGAATCTCGACGAACACCTTGATCCTTTCCTTTTTTCTCCTCTTTTCTCTTCTTTTCTCTTCTTGAACTCTCAACTAAAACCCTAGGCGTATATTATGATTATAAAACTGAACCTAATCAGATTATACCCCTAAAACCTTACTAAAATGAATTAAATCTAATAAGGTAAGGAAAAGACCAAAATACCCCTTCCTATTTTTGGGTAAGTTTCCTTAACTAGACAGCTTGACTTCAAAAAGGCATATCTCACTCATACGACCTCGAAACTTAGCAAACTCAGTGGCATTGGAAAGAGGATTCCAAGAACTTACATTTGATATCTTTTAGCCCACATAACTCATCATGTATTTAAGGTTATGGTTGTTTGAAGTTGATCCAAAACTTAGAAGAACGTAGGAATAACTTGAGTGAACTCTCTTTTGTTCTTCTTGGAACTTAAGGTGCTACATCTAGTGACCTTAACACTTAAGAAATTTTTAATTCCTTAATAAAATCTCACTCACTACGAAGAATAGTTTGAGTCTTAGCTCAAAAAAATTATGGGGTGTTACAATATCTCCCCCTTGGGATCATTCTTCCTCGAAAATGACGACTGGACTGGGTATGGAATGGGGTTACTCTTACTAAGGTCTGAGTCTAATAGTATGCTATTACTATTTTCAAGCTTAAGTCAAACCTTAGGTTCGGGTTTTATACCTCTCTTTAGGGAATCTCATCCCAAGACTATTACTCTTTACCACCACATTGGGCTCATATTAATAACCACCTAATGTTTAAAAACACCACATTCAAGTTTAGTACTCTAACAAATCCATGGAATCCTACTAACCAGCTCCTTAATAAATTCTCAACACTTGACTTGATTTCTCATCTTATCATCTCCCACTTTGGTGTAAAGCTAGCATTTTAAAGCTATGGACCTATTCCACATTGACGACTCAATTATGCTATATAAGCGCACATGGAAAATTATAACTTAATTGGAACCTCATCTGGTAACATACCATCTCGGAACACCTCTTAATGTTCTTTTTACTCTTGTGACTTAGCCACACTTCATTGTCCTTATCTAAACATTAGGGTCTCTCACTTGAACCACTCATATTTATTGCAACTAATCACCTCAATTCCTCACCTACTCTATGTCAAGTCTTCTGGATCAAATCTCAAGACTAACATCATCACCCTCATGTTGCCATTCTTTTGATCATGACACTTATCTCAAATTCAAGCTTAATATTTGTTACTAAACCCGAATATCAATATGATTGCTCTCCTACTATACTAACTTACAACTACTAGATACAAAGTTGATAATCATTCTCCCACTAAAATTCATGACAAATAGTCAATCCTTACCTCTTAGTCTTCATACTTGGAATTTACTATCACACTTCCCTTCACAACTTGAGTACTATTCACTCATTCACTATACATCATTGCCTAATTAGTTCTATAACACTTTGAATATTATGGGCTCTCCCTCCAAATCATAAGCCTAGCTTAGATCTATCACCTCATGTATACTCTTGCTCTTCTATTGAACACTTACACTTGGTCAGCACCTAAATAATGACCCTTCATCACAAACTCATTTCTATCTACAACACACTCTACCTCCTATGATGGAATCTTCACAACTCATCACTTCATATTCTACCCATAAGGGAAAAATCCTCATCAATAACTTACTAGGTGTATGACTATAGTAACGTAGCTTGTAAAAACACCATCTCACTCACTTCGATTACAAAACCTCTACATACTTTCCTCTAACTCTGGGTTCTTTCACTACTACAGCTCATGATCTCGACATTCATACTATGTTTTAGGGTGAAAATACTACCCATGCTCTAAACAAGCTTTCTCGAAATGATCTTAGTTGAAACAGGACTTAGAGAAGAGAGTACAACTCAGTTTTACCCCAATTCATGATTTATATGAATAAGAGTGCATTTCCTTGAACTCAATACTTAACTCACTTATAGGTTTCTCTTACGCCCCTCTGCAATGTCATGACTTCCTCAAGAATTTTTTTTCTAAGAGCAACTCATCGATAAAGGACTGACTTAGCTTTTTAACCACCTCTAGTATGATAGGTAGTCGAATGGATCTGAGAAGCACACCAGTACGAATAAATCTATATAACATAGATATATTGCATGATTTAGAGTATTAAAGAAAGGAAACTTTTCTTAAATGTTTGTAATCCCTCATTTATAGAAGTGGGGCCCTCACAACCATAAATAAGATCCTACTTGACACTACTTCATAGACACCCTAGGACACTTGAACTCTATGCTCTGATAGCAAGTTTGTCACGACCCGAGCCTACACCCTAGTTGTGGCCGGTACTCGAGAACCATTGTTGGTCCCCAAGCGAACCCTCATCCTGGCTGACTACAAGCGGAAGACTAACTCAAGCATACAAAAGATTAAAATTTAATGAAATTCATGAAACTCAAATATAAATATTTATTTCAATGATTTACTCTAATATAAATAGAATATTCAACTAGAAAATAAAAAGGCAACTCAAGTGTTTAAAACATTTAACAAAATAAATAAAATAGACTTCTCAAACTCTATTGTCTATCTATGAAGCCTCTAAATGACAAAGATGAAAGTCGGGACAAGACCCACGACATCCTAAAAACTGATATAACTAAAAGTACAAGTGTAACCCTCCGGAAGCAAAGAGGCTCACCATAGCTAACTCGAACTGTATGTGGTATCAAAAAGTCACCTGATGATGATCCTGACTACCTGTATCTACATTATGGAATGATGCAGGCCAAATGGCTCAATACATGGAATGTACGAGCATGTAAGGGGAATTCTAAAGCATATATATAAGCTTGAACTTGATAAAAATGAAACATACTTACCTCTTATCAACTCACTCATCTAAACTCAACTCAAGAATAAGATACTCAACTCAAGGATAAGATATTCAACTCAGTAAAATAAGGCTCAACTCCACAATAAGATATTCAACTCAGTGAAATAAGGCTCAACTCAATTATAAGATACTCGACACTGGGTACTCAACTCTAGATAATCAACTCTGGATACTCAACTCAATATAAAGCAACAACACAAATGCAATATATGGAAAGCTTTTAAAACAGTAGAAAACAACTCAAAGTATTGAAAAATTCAATAGTAACTCAGTTTGTATGCAAGGATACAATATAATATTTGTTTGTATATGAAAATACAAAATAAACTCTGTGTATATAAGAATACGAAATATCTTTGTGGGAGTTTCTCTAACCGACAACCATCACTATGAGCTATATGATGATTCAAAGTTTTACCTCATGCTGCCAGGGCCGTCCTATACCTTGTTGGAGGTATAGAACCTAACTACTAAGTGGATCCACTAGTATATGATAAAAAGTACTAAGGAATCATCTAAAAAGTATGACCCTTTTCTATCAATGTTGGCTAAATGGTTTATGGAGACTTTGAATTATCGGAACTCAAGTTCGTCCCCAAATCGGTGCTCAATACTTCTCCTAAAATGTAACTAGCTCATATGTTTAAAAACATAACTATTTATGTGGTTTGAGATAATTACTCAAAAACTAGCTCAAAGGCTCTCTTGGAAGTCGGTGTTTCCTCTCTTGCTTAAATGTGAAAACATTTACTCTTTGAAAATAGTTAGTTCCCATATACTCTTATAAAGAAAAAGAACTTCATTTTTTACTCTTACTCAACTCAAAGCTCAATTATTAAAACAAGTTTAAAGCATTTGTAAATGACTTCTTAAAAAAGGGTTTATGCCAAATTATGAACGTGAACGACTCAATTCGAGGTTTTCAATGACCATAGATAGAACTCAATACTTGGAACTCAAGAACTTTAATGATACTACTCATTTCAAGAATGCTCAACTCAGAGGGTTCATGTGGAATTATGGTCATGAACAACTCAACTCAAGGACTTCATGGGTAACATCTAATAGTCCAATGATTAGGAATATAATCTCACAAGGGTTAGGAACTCAATACTAAAGATTTAGAACTTGAAGATACTACTCCTCTAAAAGATACTCAACTTATGGAGTTCATGCGGAATTTATGGGCATGAACGACTCGACTCGAGGGTCTCCATAACAATATGGGACTCATGTATACGATTCTTATCATTCTCATACTTACTTCCTCAAAACTTAGTTCAAATCGATAGTTGATATCAAATAATTCACAATTGAACTCAAAGACTTTCTTGAACTCTACTCTTACCTCTCTCTTGAATGTGAATTATAAATTCAAGAGATATGGTTCCTGATATGAAAGATCTCGTGATGATAAAGTAGACTCATGAATACATTCTCCTTATTCTCCTCATTCTCATACTCACTTGCTCGAGTCTTGAAACAAGTTAGTAGAAATTGTAGAAGACTCTTCAAAAAGACTCAAAGGGACTTTCTCAAAATATTCGGAAGAACCCTAAAAACATGACTTTTAACTCTACCTTGAATTTGAATTATGAATTCCAGGTTATGATTTTTTATAGGAAATATATCGTAATGATTAGGAGTATTAAACATGAGAAACAATCAAGAAATCACTGTCTAGGAAGCGAGTCTGCGACGTGGAGATGCATGTTAATATTTGGTCACGAAATAAATTTTGAGGCAGAGGGGTCCGCGACCTCACCGCAAAGCAGAGAAAAATTCAGTGAAAAAGTGGGGCGAATCCGCGACGCGGACTGGGTTGCCAGTTTCACCCGACTTTTTCTTTCTTCATTTCCTAACCCCAATTTGCCTAAATTCGATTCTTTTTCTCAATTCCTCTTTAGATTCAGATACCCAGTATATGTACACAAGAATCTTTTCATAAACGACTCTAAAATTGACACGATTTCCTCAAGAACTCAACACTCTAATCTAAACTCAAAAATGAAAGCCAATTTAAAGAACAGAATTGAAGAACACCAAACTTTCAACTTTCTAGAATGAGTTTTGCTGAAATTAACATGATTGGTGTGTGGGTGAACAAATCCAACACTACGAAAGCTTATATACCTCTTAGGGATCAAACCCATGATGAAAATCCGCAACAACTCTCAAGAATCTTGACGAACAACTTGATCCTTTCCTCTTTTCTTTTCCTTTCTCCTATTTTCTCCTCTTTTCTCTTCTTTTATCTTCTTGAACTCTCAACTAAACCCTCTGCGTATATTAGGATTATAAAACTGAACCGTATCATATTAGACCCCTAAAACCTTACTAAAATGAATTAAATCTAATGGGGTAAGGAAAACACCAAAATACCCTTTTCTATTTTCGAGTAACTTTCCTTAACTGGACTGCTTGACTTCAAAAGGGCATATATCACTCATCCAACCTCAAAACTTAGCAAACTCGGTGGCGTTGGAAAGAGGATTCCAAGACCTTCCATTTGATATCTTGTAGCCCACCTAACTCATCTTGTACTGAAGGTTATGGTCATTTCAAATTTACCCAAAACATAAAATAACGTAGAAATGACTTTAGTGAACTCTCTTTAGTTCTTCTTGGAACTCAAGGTGCTACATCTAGTGACCTTAACACTTATGAAATTTTTTATTCCTTGGTAAAATCTTACTCACTACGAAGAACAGTTCGAGTCTTAGCTCAAAAAATTTCTGGGGTGTTACAAATGGGTAAATTTATATCTATCGTAACGATCTGTTTCCATCATTATAGAAAAGCCAATGGGGAAAGAATTTGGGCCAGAAAATGTTTGAGTAGTGACTTGGAAATTTCTAGTCTAGGCCAAACTTGGATGAAATCTGAGTCAGGTGAGGTCTAGGGAAATCTAGTAATGAATGGGAGGTTTAATTATGAATTTCATCACATGAGTGGATATCCAAGATGTTAAGGATCTTGTACGACTCTACGGAATCGAATTCAGGTGAGTAGAACTCCCGAAACTGACCTTGGCATGAAAAGGTAGTTTTAGAATGTCCCGGGTTGAAGGTGTGTTATGAAATGCGAGCTTGGAACTCAAACTTCAACCTTCTATCTCCGTTCAAGCCTCCAAAATCTGGATGGGGTCCGCCGTGGCAGGTCAGTCGCGAACTTAAGTCGGGAAGAATCCAAAAATTGTTTTTTTCTGAAAAACTTTATTCTTGAGAACTAGGACGCGACCCAAGGAGATTCTTGACAGTTTTCCACGACTTCTAGTGCTAAAGGTAAGGAAATTACTCCCTTAATCCGTATTTTTATTCCTAAGACTTAGAATCTTGGGTAATTATCATTGGGAAACGGTTTTGGTCTGAAGTTGATGGTGGGAAAAGCCCTAGTTGAATATTAGGATATTGGGTTTGGCTTTGGATTGATAGTTTGATTATAATTCAGGTAAATTAGGACTTTTTTATTGATTCTTATGTTAATTACATGTGTTTAGACCAAGAACAAGCGGAAAGAATCAGGAAAGGGAAGGCTCAAGTGTCTTAGGAAGATTTAAGTTTGGTTTCAAGGTAGGTTATGGTTCAATTTCCTGTTTGTGTGATAGATGCCGGATAATTGCTTCATTATATGCATGTGTGTGTCACGACCCGGAGTTACCCCCTAGAAGCGACACGGCGTACTTGACCCCGAAAGGGATCTCATACAAGCCTCTAGAATCATCATAACATAAGACATAGAAATAATGCGGAAAAATTTAAAACTTTTTCAATAGAAGTCCAACTTCATTTTTCATTAAGGAAAAATCATAAGAATCTAGACTTTGTCTCATACACCATCTAAAACATAGGCATACAAAGTTTGGGACTTAGTCCTTTACATCAATAAAAGTCTCAATATGAGAAGTACAATAGAAACTAAGAAATGGATAATCCGTCCTCGAACATGAGGACTCACCACTACTTGGAGATAAGCAATCCAAGTCTTCTTCAAGAAAGGAGAGTGTATGTCACCAAGCTGTAACCTACACTTATCAAAATGTAGAAGGAGAAGGGGTTAGCACAAATATGTACTAAGTATGGAAACATGCATAAAATCCTTTAAATATGATAAAAAGAAATTTTTAGTTGAAAAGTATGCATTCATCAAGTTTGGAAACCAACATGCATTTTCAATGTAAAACACAAGTTATAATCACATTTATACTCATAACATAGTAACATCAATACCTTAGCAACTCCTAAGGAACACTTGTGCAATGTATGGTTGGCATCCCATAATACCAACCATACTAAGTACTACCTTGAAGCTACCTTAGTCATACATATCATCTTTAGACCTCTATATAAACAATAGACATTAATAAAGAACTAGTCATGTACATTACTTGAACATAAGGAAAGTCATTCATAGTAACTACCCATTCAACATACATGCATACATTCATATCTTATCATAACATAAAGGAACCATCCCATAACATCCTACTAAGTCTACTTGTGCAATGTAAAAGTGAAGTCTCATACCCCCACTCCTACTAAGTAAGACTTACCAAGAAATCATAGTATAGTTCATGTCTCATTCATTATCTTATCATTTAGGGAAGAATAGCCATAACCAACAAAGACCATGTGAGCTACATGGAATCCGATGTCATGTAAACCCACACCGAAAGAAGGTGTCATACTTTCCTAAGGTAGAACTAAATGTATTAGCTTTTTGGTAGATCCACTAGCTAAGTCCTGTGTTGGCACATAGTTATGGGATAGGGAGATTATTTCTAGAAACTCAACCTATTGAATTGGCGGAGGAGCTTCCATCTCATGAGTTTAATGTAGATGACCCGACCTATTGCATTGACGGAAGGGCCTTTACCTAATTGTCCATATCCACTCGGTACTAAGCATTATCTCCCAAATTATACATAATTAGT
>JAJOOO010019429.1:0-38338 GCA_029582685.1 Solanum piurae | reverse complement strand
TTTCATATATCTCAGTTATAGTATTTGGGTATTCCCCATCTTTTCATTTATTTATGATTTAGCTTCCGCATAAGTTTATTATCATTAGTATGCTCATGATCATGCCAGCAGGGTTAGCTTGGGATCACTTGTGGTCCTAGGTCCCGTGTCCGCGTCTCGGGGGTAGTCTCGGGGCATGACACTTTACTCTAAAAGTGTTTTTAAAACATATACATAAATCTCATAATCATGCGTAATTCTCATACTTTACCCTTCATATATCCAAGATATCATTCAATCAACACATTCAAAATTCACTACACTAGACATGGATATAATCATAATTCAAGTAACCCAATTACTACATGCATAATTTCATAACATACTTCTATCATCAACAAACCCACATCACAATATCATAATTGAGAAATATGGGGGTCTCATGGGTTCTTGGGGGATTCAACATAAAAAACATAGGAAATAATCAATTCATACATAATATATCATAATTAAATCATTACAAACGTTTTTGAAAGGAACCCATGAATTTGAAGTCAAACCCTAACTTTTAGGGAATTACTAGTTTTGAAATTGAATTTGGAGGGACTCCATGGATGAAGGCTATCTATAGATGAAGGCCTACCATACATTAGCAATAGAATCCAAAGAATTTGAGTAGATAACCTTTTTCCTTAAACCCTAGCTCCAACTTCTTTAAAGTTCTAGAGAGAGAATATTTGGAGAGGATGAACTTTTTGGTATTTGATTTGGGTTTTTGGAAATAATGAGGTGAATGGGTGTATTTTGAGTTAAAATGAATTATATAGGTGTATGAAAATAAGGTAAAATGACTTCACTTTAATTGGACTTAAAAAGGAACTTTCCAAAATAACCCTCACTTTAAGTGAGCTGCCCAGGCACCACGTGGGGCTCCACGAGTCGTGGTCATAACAATGAGTCGTGGTCCCCTTCGTGGACCTTAGGGAAGTGGCTAGGCAACATGTTCCTTTAGCCCACAAGCCCAAGGCATCTTCACGAGGGGATCCACGAGCCGTGGTCCCTCTCGTGGGCCTTGAGGCAGTGGCTAAGCCACCCTCTATTAAACCATCAGCCACTAAGGCATGACCAAGGACACTCCCACGAGCCATCTAAGGCTTCACAAGCCGTGAAGTGGCTCATGTGGAGGAGCCAATTTTGGGGAAGCCTTAAGGAGGCTACTGCCTCCACCTCCACGAGTGGCACCACGACTCGTGGTGACCACCACTGGTCGTGAAGGCCCTCTTGGTCATGGGGTAGTGCCTTGTCAAGGCTTTGGAAGCCTTGCCCCTTGCCCCTTGCCCCTTTTCCCTTGTCCCTAGGTGACCTCCTTGAACCTAATACTCAAACGTAGCGTTAGATTAGTCTTCTAATTTCTGGGGTATTATAATATCTCCCCCTTGGGAACATTTGTCCTCGAATGATGATCTAGATACCTTATACAAACCTAGCAGTCCATCATACATGCAACATCAAAATAATGCACAATTTGAAGGAGGAAACTTCAACTCCATCTCAAACATATTTAACGCAACACAAGGAAGAAGGAATTTGTAACACCCCGGAAACTAGTAGGCTAAACTAGAGCTTGACGTGAAGGTTAGAGTCGTAGATATAATTTTACGTACTTAGAATGATGGATTTTGGATTATAAAATCAAGGTACGACTCTCCAAGGATCAACCAAGTGTCCTTGAGGAGGACCCTAGTAGGCTGCCCAAGACAGTCCACCTACGTGGGGACCTACGCCCCGTTGGTCTACCTACGCCCCATGGGCGAGGGGCTGTGGGTCAAGGGCTCAAGAACCTGGTTCCTATAACTCCACCCATGTTTCACCAGCACACCCTGTGGGTCCACTCAAGGCCCATGGGCGTGGTCTCGTGGGTGAGGCAGAGATGGCCATTAAGCCGGTTAAGTGAGGGGCTTATGAAACTTTTTGAAATTAATTAGGGGTTAAGTAGTGTCATTTTAACCTTACTTAGACCACATAGATAAAGACTTTAGACCCTTAATTTAGTGATTCCAAATCATTCTCTCAACTCACCAAAAAGAAAACCCAATTCCCTCTTAGAAATTCTCTCTCTAGAAAGTGAAGAAGAAGAAGAAGAGAATCAAGCTAGGTCACGTCTCCATTGTTGCAAGCTTGGTAGGTATTTATAATAAAGTTATGCTAGCTTATTAATCCATGGGTTCTTCCATCCATGGAGCCCCTAGAATTTCCCCAATTGTGAAGATGAATTTCCAATTCAAGTTAGGGTTTATTCCAATATTGTGGGTTAAGTTGAGGATGAATCCAATTGAGTGGATATTGATTGTTTATGATTGAGTTAGTAGTGAATCATGATATTATGATGCTAATACATATTTTCTATGGTTAACCCTTGTCTAATTGATGAAATTGAAGTAATGTGGATTTATGCCTTCTGAAAGGAAATTGAGGAATTATAGATGATCTTCTTGAATTGATGATATGTATAGTAATTTTTCAAGAATAGACACATGTAAACATGAATTGAATTAGATTAAAGTATATAGGATGGATCATGACTAATAATGATTGAGATTGAGCCTTTATGATGAGATATGGTTAGAATTGCTTAAGAATGAAGCTTGTGACTAGAATATCTTGTGATCTAGGTATGTACGATGATTGTAAGAAGTAAATCTTTGAGAGTAAGGCTTGTAGTCTTGAACGTTGACTTCTAAGGGCTTTGAGAGTAAAGCTACTATGATGAATTATGTATGTTAAGGCTTTGAGAGTAAAGTCTATATGAGAATAGAATATTAATAGATAAAATTGTGGTGGAAGGCCATTACCTACCTAATCTACCTTATGAATGTTGAATGAATAAAGTGATAGAATCACTTGAACATGGATTGATTGTCAAGGACATCCTTCCATGAGACATGAATGTTGAGTAAGGCTTAATAACTAATCTAAGGGGTGTATGCTTGGCCCCAAGAAGTTATTGAAAATGAGATGGAAGTTCACACATAGTCGGATATGGGCTCCAATATAAAGGAGAACCACACCTAGTAGAGTCCAGACTTCTAAAGAAAAAGGGGGACCCTCACATAGTAGAGTCTAAGTTTCCTCAAAGTATTTATCATGAGATGGAAGTATTCATCTAGTAAAGTCCGGGTTTGTAGTAGCAATCTTTCTATCCAAGGAACTAAGACGTGCTTAAAGAAGTATCTCAAAATGTTCAAGAAGATGAACTAAGACATACTTAGAGAGGCATCTCATAGTGTTCCAAGAGTAAATGAACTAAGATATACTTGAAGAAGTATCTCAAAGTGTTCAAAAGTATTGATGAACGAAGACATGTTTAAAGAAGCATCTCATAGTATTCAAGGTAATAATGAACTAAGACATGCTTGAAGAAGCATCTCATAGTGTTCAAACCTAATAATGAACTAAGATGTGCTTAAGTAAGTACATCATAGTGTTCTAAGGTTTTATGAGAGGGACTAGTCCCTAGCTAATGAGTTTGCATGATGGCCTAAGGTGATACTTAGTATGGGTAGGATTATGGGGTCTTATCCATGCATTGCACGAGTAGTACTTGAAGCTACTTATGAAGTGTTTTTCTTTTATGTCGTATGCTTATCTTGGATTTTTCTATAGTTTCCTTCCTTGATATGTTGACTAAAGGTGAAGATTCCCTTGTCTATGCGAAGTAAGCTAAGGATGAGAGCATAAGATGGTAAGTATGATTATGATGGCCAAAGGGGATACTTAGAATGGATGGGATTGTGGGGTCTCATTCATGCATTGCACAAGTATACATGGAGGTTGACTTATGAAGTGGTTCTTTTATGATATGAAGGTCTAAGTATTGACTATGTATATGGACCATGCTTTAGGATGACTAATGCTTACATTATGTCTATGTTGGAGATTATGCCTATGACTATGTTATTATCTCTTATGCTTATGACTTATGTCTTATGTTGGCTAACTCTTATGTTATGCTCTTATGATGTTATGTTAGCTATCATATTTAGTATATTTTGTACTAACACATACTCTTTTGTACATTCTTATCAAATGTAGGGTCCGGCGATATTGAGTTCCATTCTCGTGGCTAGGTTTCTAGTAGAGCAAAGGATTTGAACACTTGGTGAGTCCTCATAGCATCGAGGATTTGCTCACCTTTCCTTTATGTCTTTTATTTTATGTTTTAGACTTTTGTATGGGCTGCGTCCCAAGAGTTATTCAAGTTTTTTTAGATAGTTTGAGACAAAATGTTATAGACTTCCACTTGCTTTTATAAAGACTTCGATTGTATGAAATTTTTTTAAAATTTCCGCATCATTTCTATTTACTTTATATTATGATATGCTAAGTGGCTTGTGTTAGGCCTTTTGGGTCTAGTACGCCATGTTACATCTAGGGTATACTGGGTCGTGACAAACTTGGTAATCAAAGCACAAGGCTTAGAATGATTCTAGGATTGTCTCAAAACCACGTCTAGTCGAGTCTTGTTCATAAGTGTGAAGCGCGCTACATTTATGAATAGGATGCTATTAGATTATTAGGAATAAAGGTGTACAATGCTGAGGTATATGATGATCTCTGAAACTTGGAGGATGCGATATTTGAGACCGCTCGCCAGAGCTCATTGAGAGACACCACCATAGTTGGGTCGAGTGGAGATGGTACTTCTGATGTGACTCTAGGCACTGATGCCCAAGTTCAAACTATTGAAACTACACCAGACATTGATGCCCCGACAGGTGGAGCGATTGTGTAGTCAGGATTCCTCTTTACCTCCCTCTCTGTCATTTTTATTTACTTTTTGGATGTTTTTATTTCATTTGAGAACAAATTGCTTTTTATTTGTGGTGGGGTGAGGTATTTCCATACCCACCTCTTGTGATTATGATTTTTGTATATATTGGGTTTTGTGTTGAAATTGTGTTTTTAATACTGTTTTTCTGGATGTTTGAGCTTGTGGCTCCTTGCTTTAATGTGAATGATTTTTGGACCATTCCAAAAAAAATTTGCCACCTCTTGTGTATTTTAATTGTGGTTGTTCTTGTACAAATTTGAGTGTCGGTAGTGATCAATACCGATGACTCGAATAGTTCTCTCAATCGGACAAACAAAAAATGTGCGGCTACGATGAGGCCAAATAAAGTTGCATAGGCAATATGTGAACTTTTTGCATCTCGTTGTGACTAGTCAAATATTGGATTGAGTCTCTTGTGATGGCCATTGCACACTAGCGAAAGTGTGGAGTCTTGTTTGACACGGGTATCAATGCCTTGTGTGATGAGCTTACCATGAACCATGTGTGATGACACCTAGAATTTTCCCCATTAGTCCAGTTGAATAAGTGATGCAATATCTTGAAATTACCTTAGGCAACACATTTTAAAGAGTGAAACAATTTGACATTATACCTCTTTTGTGGCCTACCTTGTGAGTGTGTGAAGTTTGCTTGAACACCCTTTGAGCCTTACCCTTTTTCTTGGAAGAAACTTGTTGAAATTATGACCTTTCTTTATCCCTTCACCCTTAATCCTCATGAAATGTGGTTTATTTGAATAGCCATCTTAGTCCAAAAGCCTAAGTTGGGGGTGTGGTGAAAAGAGAAGGTAAATCAAGAAATGCAAAAGGATCCCCCTAGATTCATGGTTTGAGAAAGATGGAACCCCTCCATGCAAAAAAAAAAGATGAAAAATAAAGAGTTTTGAAATAAAGTTGTGAAAGTACAAAAGAAAATGGGGTGCTCGGTGTTCCATGGAAAGTTAATAATGGGGTGAATTGTGAGCTTGAATGATAATGATGAAGAAAAGGAAAGAAAGTGTTGTTCACACCACATTTCATGAGGATAATAACCACTGAGCCTAAATGACCATACCTTTACACTCAGCCTCATTACAAGCCTTGAAAAGACCATTTTGGTCTTGAGTGAGCTGAAACAAATGTTGGCTGGAAAATAAGGGCAAGCCTATGGGTGAAATCATGCATGTTTTCATCTTTTTGAGTGCGAGAGTTGTTTTTTATTGTGGAACTTTAAATTGTTGAAATATTGTGTGTGAATATGGAATCATCTTTGTGTGAGGGCATTTCAGTACTTTTATTGAGCTTGAACTTGTATTTGAAGCAAAATAATTGTGAACTTGAGAATCTTTGATAGTGGTGAGTCACAACTTGAATCTTTGAGTGCACAATTGATCCTTGCTTGAGTAAGTTGAGTCTTGTTGTGTGCATTCATGATTGAGTCTTGTGTAGCACTGTTTGACACATCCTTTTTGAACTACTGAACTTGAGTTTTACTTGAGGATAAGAAAAAGTTTAAGTTGGGGTGTTGATGAGTCCACGATTTGGACTCATTTAGGGCCTTAATTACAATAATTTTGTGTCCTCAAATGCTTATTTTGTGCCAATAACTGATGTAAAGTCCTTGATTTTCAGGATTTTGGATTAAGGAGCAAAGCATGGCTGCTAAGTTGCAAAAGGAACAAAGTGAGCTGAAAGAAGTATGAAATGAAGGCCTGGTGATCGCCAAGTCCCTTTCACGAGTCACCGAATGGCCATTACCTCGCCTAAAGTTCCAATGTGCTAAGCCCTGAAGGAGAAAATCAAGTTGGCGAGAGAAAGGAGCGGTCAGCGCATCGCCGAGCGGTTCCTCGAAGCAAAGTTTGATCGTCCAAAGTTGCAGAACTTGAGGATGTTGAAGGCCAAAGGCAGAAGGGCGATGAAATGAGCCAAAAGGCGTATCGCCGAGGTGATCGGCGAGCCCAACTTACTGCACCGAATGTACCTTTGCAACATATTTTTGGCGATTATAAGTACATTTTCAAACATTAAGTTAGAGAGCTTTTATCATTATCAAGTATCTTATTTTTTAATATTGAGCATTCTGAACTGGGAGACAGGTTTTCCTTAGTTTTGAATAATTGAAACTTCTCATTTTTGAGAAATTTAAAGTGGGTATTCGTGAAATTAATCATACCCAGTTGATGGAAACACAATTGGGTAATGATTTCTACTTTTATGATGTCTAGCTTTAACCCCAATTCTTGGGGTGCGATTATGTGATTATGGGCTGATTTAGCTAATGGGTGTTGTTATTTGTTAGTGTAATTGCTATTTAGAAGTGATTTCAATCAGTAATTGTTATTTGTGGTTTAAATCAAAGAATTACAGTTGCAAATGTAGTTCTACCTTCGTATTTTTGGCTTGCTCGAGAGAGAGGTTTTAAAACCAAGATTACTGAATTGATGGTCTATGGGTATTAGGTTTTCATGGGTTCAGCTCGAGCGAGTGAATCCTAAGCCCTTTTCCACTAATTCATCTCAAGAGAGTGAATGGACTAAGGCGTGGGTTGTTCTTAATTGCATGCTTGTCGATGTTCGAGATAAATCGACTTGATTCGCGGTAAATTGTTCGGGAGAAAGTTTATCCCATCTATAGTCTAGCTTATTCACTGATTTACTGCAGTTCTTTAATAGTTCTAACTACTTGTTTGTCTATAATAGCCCGTAATTGAATCGCATTCCAATAACCCGTCTCCCTATTGCTATCTGTTTTTATTTGCTGCTGCTGTAGTTACTAGTTTTTACAACCAAAATCCCTATTTGACATTAGTGTCACCCCTTAATTTAAGTTATATTGTTATTCGATAATGTCTATTCCTATGATTGATTTGAACAAACTCATACTATACTATTGAATCTTAAGTACGTACCGCTCTCTATGGGAACGATCCCAACTTACTTAGTTGGGTCATCTACTGACTAACGATCGTTGATTCTTAGAATTGGAAAAAGTGTATTTGATAACGTTATTCAATCAAGGCTACAAGATGATTAGGAAATTTCACTTCTTTCATTACTCCTAAGTCGTGCGATAGAGTTTAACTCATAAGGTCTTTCTTTTAATCCTTACTCGATTGTGTACAAGATATGACTACTCGAAGGGATTTTGCAAGAAGGGTTGGGGAAGACAATGTGAATGAAGGAGATCCTCCTCAAGCTTCAATTAATCCTTCGGCTATGTCAGATGTGGAGGTTAGGCCGGCTTTCCAAATTTTGGCCCAAGCTTTTGACGATCCAAGCTCAAGTTCTGACGGCTCAGGCCAACAGAGATGTTGTGACTCATATGAACCCTAATATTAATTTTGCGGCTTCTAGAGTGAGTGATTTTGCAATAATGAACCCCCCCCCTCGAGTTTATGTAACAACACTAAAATTGAGTAGATGAAACTAGAGCTTAATGAGTTTCGTTTTGAGTTGATATGGGATTTCATGTGGTAGAATGTCTTCCCGAACGTAGGTTGAGGGGTTTAGGGGTTAAACGTAAAGGTACGACCCCCCAAGGACCACCCTAGGGGTTCTTGAGGAGGACCCTAAAGCCTAACCTCCAAGACCCCAAAGAACCTAAAGCTATCAAAAAAAGTCATGACCTACAGATTGCACCTATTGATCGTGGATCCATCCACGCCTCGTGGTCTTGATCCGTAGGTCAAGGGCCTAGATGACATGCTCCAGGTTCAATCCCCGACTTGAGAGCACGACCCGTAGGTCCACTCACGATCCGTGAGTGGTGGGCGTGAGTTAAGGGCTACAAAAGTTGTCTAGGTTCGGCCAAGGCTTGGACATTTTAGGTAAATTGTTTTTAGTTAATATTATTTAAGGGACGGTGATTTTGTTGTTATTTCACTAATATAAAGTATTTTAAGTCATTAAAACACCTTTTAATTCATTATAACCCAAGAGCAAAAATCAAAACCCAAATACTTTCCCTCCCAATATCTTCTCTCTAGACTCCATTGAAGAACATAGGAAGAGATCAAGCTAGAGCTTCAAGAAGAGGGATTTTTCTTATGAATTTGAAGTCATTCTAAGTCTAATGTATGGATTCTTTTCATTCTGGTTAGCTATCACTAAGAAGCCCCTTCAAATTATGTTTTCAAATTCCCCAAATATAGGGTTTTCAATCTATGAACATGGGTCTCTTTCAAAAACGAATTCAATTTTTTAATTAAGGTTTATTAAGATTGATTAGGATGATTTATGATTGGATTAATGGAGTATTGTTGGTTTTTGATTAAAATCTTCCTTGGACCCATGATTTCCCCTTCTTCCTAAATTGTGAACTAGGGCATGCCTTGATTGATGATGAAAGCTTGACAAGTGATTATGTTTACATTGAATTATGTTTTTTATTGATGATACTACTGATTTTAGATGAGTTTAACTTGAATTCCAAATAATCCATGAGTTTTACCCAATCCTAGTTGTGGCCTTCTCTGCACTATGAGTGTTATTAGAAGTTGATTCAATTGATTGAATGTGAGTTGATTATGATGTAATTACATGATCTAAGTATTATTCTACATAAATTCTTGATTAACCTAATATTATAGGGTTATGTCATGAAAGAGACAAATGGAGGGTTAGATGTGAACCTCTAAGATTGATGAACTTCTTGATGAATTGCCTTAGATTAGATCACCTAGACATGGATTGCTTATGAGTGAATCTTGTAGACATGAACTAACTTGATTAGGTTTTAGATGATGAATCATGGTTGAAGTAGTATTGAGTTTTAGTTTACTTTATGCTATATGTCTATAATTGATCAAGAATGAAGCATGTGGTTAGTTATCTTGAGAATTAGGTTTACATGATGACCATGTGAGGTATTGCTTGAGAGAAATTCTCATAATATGAAGATAAATTCTAAGGCTTTAAAGGTAAAAGCTAATATGAATAAGTTAAGGATGTTAAGGCTTAAAGGAGGAACTATTATGCATGTTGAATTGTATATGATCAATTGTGGAAGGACTTTACCCACATGACCTACAATATGAGTATATGAGCTTATACATGCAATGAATGACCTATTTGAAGTATAATTATATACATGTCTATTATGATGAATGTTATATGTGTTGATTTACATGGTCTATGACCCTTGAATGAAATATATGTGAATTATGTGTGATTGTGGTATTATTTACAAGGTTATGAACACTTTGAGAAAGAAGTGTCTATGATGCTAATGTATCTATGGTGTTGATTGAAAGGTTAGTTCTCATATGCACATTTACATATTATTATGCATAAAATGTACATGATCATGTTGATAAACTTGAAAGGTGGAGGTGTTTAGTTATTGTGTATATTGTGGTATTGATGCAAGATCCTTCTTTACTATACCCCTATACATGACTATGTACGATATGATATGACTATGTATGATATGTTATGACTATGGTAGTATTGTTGTGTTGAATGAAAGGATATTCTCATGAAACCCTACAAATGTAATGTGAAAGGTTTACTCACATGTTGATGATTCTAAGGTTGAAAGGACATTCTCACCCTAATGAATCTTGAGCTATTATGATGTATGTTTGTTTGAGTGCCTAGAGTGTTCTTTCTTAAACCTAAACTTAAGTAAAGACTTAAAGTGACATTTAAAGGGAATTATTCTTAGCACCGAGCGGATATGAGTATGAGATGGGTTCCTTCACGCTATAGTGGGGTTCACATTATGGTGTCTCATGAGATGGAAGCCTCCACGTTAGAGTGCGCATTTCTAGTAGCAATCTCCATATCCCATAACTACGTGCCCACGTAGGTCTTAGGTAGTGGATCCACCTAAGAGATAATATGTATGTTCTACCTTAGGCAAGTGGAACAACCTATTTTCGGTGTGGGGGTGTAACACCGAATTCCATGTACCTCACATGGTCTATGTCGGTTAAATTTAATTTCCCTATACGATATGAATATGAATTAAGATAAGAACATGGACTTTAATTATGACTTCTTAAGAGGTACTACTTAGTATGAGTGGGGGTATGGGACTTCACTTACACATTGCACAAGTGGACCTTAAGAGAGGTTATGGTTAGGTCCTCTTATGTTATGAAAACTTATGAATTATGTATGTATGATATGTATGAATGTTAAGGTTGACTTTACTTGTTACAAGTTGTGAATATGAATAACTACCTACTTATGTATGTTGGTTATGGATGAACTAAAGGTAAGATATGTATGTTGTTGGTGATCTAAATGTGATACTTAGCATCTTGTAGGGTTATGGGACTTTACCTTTGCATTGCACTAGTATAACTTTGGGTTGCTTATATGTTGGTATAAACTTATGTTATGCATGACCATGGTAGCCTAAAAGTGAGACTTAGTGTAGATAGGATTATGGGATCCTATCTATGCATTGCACAAGTGTAGCTTAAGGTTGCTCATGTGATATTTATATTATGTTGATATGATATTGTTATGTACTTATGCATGTGAACTATGTCTTGTGAAGATTGGAGTATGCATTATGTTGTGTTGGAGACTATGCTTGTATTTATGATGATGTCCTTTATGTTATGATGAATTGTGTATGGGTTGTTTTATGAGCTACATTCTCCAACTAATTCAAAGATGATATTCAAAAGTTGTATGAAGCATGGTTTCAAACAAAATATCCCTTTTATGCATGTTTTAAGGATTTTCATGCATGGCTTCCATACTTGGTACATTTTGTGCTAACCCATATTTCTACATTTTCTATAAGTGTACGCTTTGGAGATATTGGATGCTATCTTCGTAGCTAGGACTCTAGTAGATTAAGAAGAAGAAAATTGGTGAGTCCTCATAGTATTCGAGGGCTCAACAACATGTCCTATATGACTTTCTTTTATGCTTTTAGATTTATGTAAGGGTCGTGTCCCTAAGATTGTATTAAAGAGTTTTATTCTAAATGTTATAGATGGTTTGGGACATAGTGTCATAGTCTTTCTCTCATTTTATAAAGGATCTCGATTGTAAGAAAAGTTTTAAATTTTCAACATTTTTCCCTATTTTCTTATGTATGATATGCTAAGGGCTTGTATGAGACCCCTTCAGGGTCAATTACGTCGTGGCACGTCTAGGGGGTAGATTCGGGTCGTGACAGTTTCATGCCTCCAAAGTGGAAGAGGATCCTCAAGAATTTGTGGAAGAGTTTTATAAAATACTTCATATTATGGGGGTGACTTCGGTAGAGAAAGCAGAGTTAGCCGCTTACCAATTGAAAATTGTTGCTCAAGTATGGTATAATCAATGAAAAAATAATAGTCCGGTAGGAGAGGGTCCTACAGAGTGGAAAGCGTTTAAATCAGCATTTTCTGATAGGTTCTTTCCCCGAGAGTTGAGGGAAGTTAAGGTGGAAGAGTTCATTAACGTTCGTCAAAGAGGTATGAGTGTGGAAAAGTATTCTCTTAAGTTCACTCAATTGTCCAAGTATGCTCCGATTATGGTGGCGGATTCAAGGGATATGATGAGTAGGTATTTGACGGGTGTGTCCATATTGGTAAGAAAAGAATGTCATACAACAATACTCCATTGTGATATGGATATCTCACGCCTTATGGTTTATGCCCAACAAATGGAGGATAAGAAACTCAAAGAAAATAATAGGGAGGTGAAAAGAGCTAGAACCAGTGATGGGAATTTCTCTAATGCTAGATCTGATGTATATGGTTAACCTAGGACCCAACAAAAGCTTTCCAATCAAGTTTCCCCCAGTACTCAAGGGTACAACCAAGAGAGAGTGTCTAACACTAAGCCTCAAAGAGAGAGTAATAGTAAAACTTTGTAACTTAAGCCTACTTGCACTAAGTGTGGAATGAAGCATTTAGGTAACTGGCAAGGATGGTTGTTATGGTTGTGGTAATGATGGTCACAAGATGAGGGTTTTCCCAATACTTAGGGCTAAAGGGAGAGAGACCAATCAAGCTTTTCTTAGTGGTCCGGATTCCAATACTCCCAAGCAAACCCTTTCTATGCACTCTGGTCTAGAGATGACCAAGGAAGCTCTCCATATGAAAACACCGGTATGTTGATAGTTTTCATATAGATATAATGTTTATTAGATCCCGATGCTACTTGTTAGACTTTGATATTATCCTTAGTAGGGTTAGGTTGCATTTTTGTTAGACCTCTATTGATTTTAGAACCCGGTAAGGTTATTATAAGTTTTAGGTTATGTCGTTTAAGACTGACATGAAAGAGGTGGTACTTAAGGAAGTAGTAGAGGCTTCCTCCCAAGGGGGAGATTCTGTGCTTAGATAGAAAGGTGGCGGAGTAACCTTTTTGTGAGGATTTTAGGTGGGGGTGCTACTTGGGAGGACGAGGCCGATATGAAGTCCTGATATCCTCATCTCTTTCCTTCTACTCCTATTCAAGCTCGAGGTAAGTAGTTCCTCTTGAGTTTTTGTTTTTGGGAGTCATGTGAGTATATGTGTTTTCCCTGATTTCTTTATGTTATGCTTGTTCTTGATAAAAGTCAGTTTTAGTAAGAAAATGAGTTTTTATGAGTGATTTTTCTCATGTTGTTGTGCATTAAGTAAGATTTCCTATTTGACTTCATGAGATGAATTGATAAACATGCTTTAGTATGCTTTGAGAGTAATTGCATATTGGCTCCATCATATTGTGTTGAGCATGCTTTTAGTTGGAGAAGGTAATTCCTCCTATAAATATGAAAAATTATGAAATTTCATGCATAATGGGTTATTAGATGTAGTTCCTACTTCCTTATGTTACATGGATTGTGTTTGAGATGTAGTTGAAGTTTCCTCCTTGGAAATGTGCATTATTTTGATGTTTCATGCATGATAGGTTGCTAGTCTTGAGTCTTTTAATTCCATAAGGTATCTAGATCGGCATTCGAGGATGAATATTCCCAAGGGGGAGTTATTGCAACACCCCAAAAACTAGTAGGCTAAACTAGAGCTTGACGTGAGGGTTATATTTGTGAATTTAGCATTCCGTACTTAAAATGAAGGGTTTCGGGTTAAAACGTCAAGGTACGAATCCCCAAGGACCAACCAAGGGTCCTTGGGGAGGACCCTAACATTCTACCCTAAATTCTGCCCAAGCCCTTTGACCTACAGCAGGACCCACGCCCCGTGGTTAGGCCTCGTCGGTCAAGATCCAAGTTTCATAGTTGCATACCCCAACCAACGCCCCACCAGTATGGGTCGTGGGTCAGTCCACGCCCCGTAGGTGGGTGGTCGTGGATGAGGCCTGGAAACTGCCTTTTGGCGGTTAAGTCTAGGGGTACTTTGGGGTTTTTCATTTATAATTAATATTAAGTGAGGTTGTTTTAGCCTATTTTTAAACACCTATAAAAGGACTTTAGACCCCTAAACTAAGGCATCCAAAATCATTATTTAGAAATTCCCAAAAGAACTCATCTTCACCAAAAATTCTCTCTCTAGAACTTCAAGGAAGAAGAAGAAGGAAGTTGGGGCTACGGTTCAAGGAACAATCTTTTCGACTCAAATTCATTGGAGTTCATCACCAAGGTATGGTATCACTTCATATATATATAGAATTCATCCATGGAGCCCTTTCAAAAACACTAATTTCGAAGCTAGAAATCCCAAAGTTAGGGTTTGACTTCAATCTCATGGATTTCTTTCAAATTCATTTGTCATGAATTATGTTTTGTTATGGATAAATTGATGATTTTATATGGTTTTATGTTGAATTCCCCTATTTTCTCAACTTGGATCTCAAGGTGTGGGTATTGATTGATGCAAGTAGAATATTATAGAATTATGTATGCAGTGAATTAATTATTTGAATTATGATTACATCCATGTCTAAAGTAGTTAATTCTAGATGTGTTGATTGAATATGGTCTTTGATCCTTGAAGGGCAAGGTATGAGAATTTTGCATGATTATGAGATTGATGTAAATACTTCAATAATGCTTTGAGAGTGAAGTGTTATTCATTATGATAGGTTGTTGTTGTGGGCTGATTGAAAGGTTGATCTCATATAGTAATGGTTCTAGGGTTGAAGGGCTTTCCTCGCCTAATTGAACCAAAGGCTAAGGAGCCTTCATAACTAGAATATGGATGGTGATAGTTGCTCACGCATGATCTATGGAATTATTTTAATGAATTAACTTGGATTAATTGTCAAGGACATCTTTCTATGAAACTTGAGTCAAATTAGAGACTTAATAACTATGTTGTGGGATTTGGTCCTAGCACCGAGTGGATATTAAAATGATATGGAGGTTCCCACCTAGTTGAGTTCGGACTTCCAAAATGGGAATTCTCACATAGTAGAGTCCAATTTTCCCAAAGCATGTCTAATGAGATGGAAGCCTTCACCTAGTGGAGTTTAGGTTTGTAGTAGCAATCTTCGTATCCCATAACTATGTGCCCTGTAGGAAAGTTATCTAGTGGATCCAACTAAGCTAACCAACCAGTTCTACCTTAGGGAAGTAGACCAACCCTTGACGGTGTGGGTAACACCGGGAGGGATCATGTGATAGCTCACATGTTCTCATGTTGGTTAAGGCTATATACCAACTATAACATGATTAAGAATGAACTAACATGTGCTTGAAGGACCATCTCCTAGAGTTCAAAACTAATGAACTAAGATGTGCTTGAAGAAGTATCTCCTAGAGTTCCAAACCTAATGAACTAAGACATGCTTGAAGAAGAACCTCCTAAAGTTCAAAATAATGATGAACTAAGATGTACTTGAGTAGTATCTCATAGTGTTCAAGAGTTAAAGAAATAATGAAGATGAGTGATGGACTAAAAGTGGTACTTGGTATATGTGAGATTATGGGATGTCATTCATGCCTTGCACAAGTATGCTTTGAGGTTATTCATGAAGTGTTTATCTAATGTTGTGGTGAGCTTTGTATTAACTTTGTTTATCAATTTAAAGGCTTAGTTGATGATGATGAACTAAAGGGGGTTTACTTAGCATGGGTGGGATTTATGGGGTCTTATCCATGCATGGCGCAAGTAGACTTCGAGGGTGTGTATGAAGTGGTTCTCTTATGCTATGATGATCTATATATGGGCTATGTTTATGAGTTATGATTTCCAACTATCTCTATGATGATGTTCAAACTTGGCATATAGCATGATTTATAATGAAATGTCCCTTTTTAGCATGTTTACAAGGTTTTTATGCATGGCTATCATACTTAGTGCATTTTTGTACTAACCCATATTTTCCCAAGTGTAGCGTCCGGTTCTTAAAGTGGTCATCATTTGGGTTAAGCTTGGATTCGACTATTCTCTTTTGCTTGTGGTGAGTCCTCATGATTCAAGGACGGATGTTTCACTTTGAGTTTCATTTCTAGTATTTTCTTTTTAGACTATGTTGTATGGGATGTGTCCCTTTCCATTTGAACTATTGTAATAGATGGCTATACTGAGACAAGTCTTGATTTCCGCTTGCTTTTATAAAAGATTTCGATTGTATGGAATTTTTTTTAAAATTTCCGCATCATTTCTATTTACTTTATGGTATGATGTGCTAAGTGGCTTGTGTTAGGCCTTTCGGGGTCTAGTACACCATGTTACATCTAGGGTGTACCCCTGGGTCGTGACATACGTGGGTACCTATGCCTTATTGGTCCACCCACACTTGACCCGCATGCCTCGTGGGTCCACTCATGGCCCGTGGGTGTGGTCTCGTGGGTGAGGTCTCGTGGGTGAGGCAGTGATGGCCATTAAGTTGGTTAAGTGAGGGGCTTATGGAACTTTCTGGAATTAATTAGGGGTTAAGTGGTGTCATTTTAACCTTACTTAGACCACCTATATAAAGATTTTAGATCCTTAATTTAGTGATTCCATATCATTCTCTCAACTCACCAAAAATAAAACCCAATTCCCTCTAAGAAATTCTCTCTCTAGAAAGTGAAGAAGAAGAAGAGAATCAAGCTAGGTCAAGTCTCCATTGTTTCAAGCTTGGTAGGGATTTATAATCACAGTATGTTAGATTATTCATCCATGGATACTTCCATCCTTGGAGCCCCCTATAATTCCCCCAATTGTGAAGATGAATCCCTAATTCAAGTTAGGGTTCCTTTCAATATTGTGGGTTAAGTTGAGTATGAATCCAATTGAGTGAATATTGATTGTTTGTGATTGAATTAGTGGTGAATCATGATATTATGATGATATTACATGTTTTATATGGTTAACCCTAGTCTAATTGATGAAATTGAAGTGATGTGGGTTTATGTCTTGTGAAAGGAAATTGAGGAATTATAGATGATCTTCTAGAATTGATGATATATATAGTAATTGTTCAAGAATAGAAGCATGTAAACATGAATTGTATTATATTAAAGTATAGAGGATGTATCATGACTAGTAATGATTTAGATTGAGCCTTTATGATGAGATATGGTTAGAATTGCTTAAGAATGAAGCTTGTGACTAGAATATCTTGTTATCTAGGTATGTATGATGATTGTAAAAAGTAATGTTTTTAGAGTCAGGCTTGTAGTCATGAATGTTGACTTCTAAGGGCTTTGAGATTAAACTTAATATGATGAATTATGTATGTTAAGGTTTTGAGGGTAAAGTCTATATGAGAATAAAAGATCAATAGATAGAATTGTGGTGGAAGGCCTTTACCTACCTAATCTACCTTATGAATGTTGAATGCATAAAGTGATAGAATCACTTGAACATGGATTGATTGTCAAGGACATCCTTCCATGAGACATGAATATTGAGTAAGGCTTAATAACTAATATAAAAGGTGTATGATTTGCCCCAAGTGGATATTGACAATGAGATGGAAGTTCACATATAGTCGGGTCCGGGCTCCAAGATAAAGGAGAACCACACCTAGTTAAGTCCGAACTTCCAAAGAAAAAGAGGGACCCTAACATAGTAGAGTTTGGGTTTCCTCAAAGTAGGTCTCATGATATGGAAGCCTTCACCTAGTAAAGTCCGGGTTTATAGAAGCAATCTCCGTATCCAAGGAACTAAGACGTGCTTAAAGAAGTATCTCGAAGTGTTCAGGAAGATGAACTAAGACATACTTAGAGAGGCATCTCATAGTGTTCCAAGAGTAAATGAACTAAGACATACTTGAAGAAGTATCTCAAAGTGTTCAAAAGAATTAATGAACTAAGACTTTCTTAAAGAAGCATCTCATTGTGTTCAAGGTAATAATGAACTAAGACATGCTTGAAGAAGCATCTCATAGTGTTCAAACCTAATAATGAACTAAGATGTGCTTAAGGAAGTAACTCATAGTGTTCTAAGGTTTTATGACAGGGACTAGTCCCTAGCTAATGAGTTTGAATGATGGCCTAAAGTGATACATAGTATGGGTAGGATTATGGGGTCTTATCCATGGATTGCACAAGTATGACTTAGAGCTACTTATGAAGTGTTTCTCTTTTATGTTGTATGCTCAGCTTGGATTGTGCTATAGTTTCCTTCCTTGATATGTTGACTAAAGTCAAAGATTCCCTTGTCTATGAGAAGTAAGCTAAGGATGAGACCATAAGATGGTAAGTATGATTATGATGGCCAAAGAGGATACTTAGCATGGATGGGATTATGGGGTCTCATTCATGCGTTTCACAAGTATAATTGGAGGTTGACTTATGAAGTGGTTATTTTATGATATGAGGTCTAAGTACTGACTATGTATATGGACCATGCTTTATGATGAATAATGCTTACATTATGTCTATGTTGGAGATTATGCCTATGACTATGTTATTATCTCTTATGCTTCTGACTTATGTCTTATGTTGGCTAACGCTTATGTTATGCTCTTATGATGTTATGCTAGCTATCATATTTAGTACATTTTTTACTAATGCATACTCTTGCCTACATTCTTATCAAATGTAGGGTCCGGCGATAATGAGATCCATTTTCGTGGTTAGATTTCTAGTAGAGCAAAGGAGTTGAAGACTTGGTGAGTCCTCATAGCATCGAGGATTTGCTCGCCGTTCCTTATGCTTCCCAAGAGTTATTCAAGTTGTTTTAGATGGTTTGAGACAAAGTGTTATAAACTTCCCCTTGCTTTTATAATGACTTTGATTGTATGGAAAAAGTTTTAAATTTCCACATCATCTCTATTTACTTTAAGTTATAATATGCTAAAGGGCTTGTGTTAGGCCTTCGGGGTCTAGTATGCCATGTTACATCTAGGGTGTACCCTTAGGTCATGACGGAACTATATCTAACAATCCATTATGCATGAAAACTTAACATTTCTCATATTCATAGGAGGAACTACCTTCTCCAACTAAAAGCATGCTCAACACAATTTCATGGAGCCTTTGTGCAACATATTTTCAAAAAGCATATCTAAAGCATGTTCAACGATTCATCTCATGAAGCATTTAGGCAACTCTTACTCAATGCACAACAACATGAGGAAAATCAATCATAAAACTCATTTTCTTACTAAACATATATTTCTTTCTCAAAAACATGTATAACATAAGGAAATCATGGAAAAACTCAAATATCACACTTGACTCCCAAAACAAGGAAAATTCAAGAGGAACTAGTTACCTCAAACTAAGGTAGGAGTAGAAGGAAAACGATTAGGATATCGGGACTTCATATCGGCTTCGGCCTCCCAAGTAGCACCCTTAACTAGATGATTCCTCCACCAAACCTTTACGAAGTTATTTCCTTGTTTCTCAATCTCTTAACTTGCCGGTCTAGGATCTCTACATGAACTTCCTCATATGAAAGACTTTCATCAACCCCCAACCCTTCTGAGGGAATAACGGATGCCAGAGCTCCAATACACTTCTTGGGCATAGAAACATGAAACACCAGATGCACCAGAGCCAACTCATTTGGCAAATCTAACTCATCGGCAACTTTCCCAATATGTTTCAAAATTTGGTATGGGCCCACATACTGGGGACTAAGTTTTCATTTCTTGCCAAACCTCATCACACCTTTCATAGGTGAGATTTTTAGATAGACCAAATCATCAACCTTAAATTCTAAATCCCTTCTTCCAACTTCGTCAAAAGACGTTTGCCGACTTTGGGCCATCCTCAACCTCTCTCTAATGAGTCGGACTTTCTCAATAGCCTCATAAACTATAAACTAGTTCGGGACCTAGTGGGGCAACTTCCCCTACCTCAAACTAACGAATGGGAGACTTACATCTCCTACCATACAACGCTTCAAAGGGGGCTATACCAATATTTGAGTGATAGCTATTATTGTAGGAAAATTCTATTAATGGTAAGTGGTTATCCTAATTGCCCTTGAAGTCAATTACACATGCCCTCAACATATCCTCCAATGTTTGGATGGTACGTTCCGCTTGCCAAAAATTTGGGGATGAAAAGTCATGCTAAGCTTAACCTTAGTGCCAAGACCTTTTTGGAATGACTTCCATTAATGTGAAGTGAATTGTGTACCCCGATCAAAAATAATGGATAAGGGAACCCAATGCAACTTCACTATTTCTCTTTTATATACCTTGGCGTAATCTTCTGCTGAAAAATAAACCTTGATGGGTATGAAGTGAGCTGATTTTGTCATTCGATCTATAATAACCCTAATAGAGTCATGTTTCCTTCGGGTGTGAGGCAAACCCACAATAAAATCCATATTTATCTCTTCCCACTTCCAAGTGGGGATACTTATATCTTGAGATAAACCTCTCGGCCTTTGATGCAAAACTTAACTTATTGGCAATTTGGACACCTAGCCACATATCCCGCAATGTCTTTTTTCATCCCGTTCTACCAATAGAATTCTCGTAAGTCACGGTACATCTTGGTGGCTTCCGGGTGAATAGAATACCGAGAACTATGGGCTTCCGATAGAATTTTCTCCCTCAAGTCATCCACATCCGGAACACATAACTGGCCTTGGTATCTAAGCACACCATCCCCCTTGGGAGAAAGCCTCAACAGATTTCTTAAGTACCGCCTCTTTAAATTCTACCAAAATAGGATCAAGGCTTTGCTTAGCATTTACATCCATCACAAAGGACGATTCGGTCCCATTATGAACCATGACACCACACTTTGTGGAATACACTAGTTGAACACCTAACCGGGCCAACCTATGAATATCACGAACCAACTCTTTCTTACCATCATCAACATGTGCCACACTACCCATAGACAACCTACTAAGAGCATCCGCTACCACATTGGCCTTGCCGGGGTGATAAAGAACACTCATGTCATAATCCTTCAATAACTACAAGCCACCTCATTTGGCGAAGATTCAAGTCCTTTTCACTAAACACATAGTGTAAGCTCTTGTGATCGGTAAACACATCAACATGAACCCCATATAGATAATGCCTCCATATCTTTAAGGCAAATAAAACCGTCGCTAACTCAAGGTCATGGGTAGGATAATTCTTCTCATGGACTTTAAGTTGCCTTGAAGCATAAGCAATCACCTTACCATTTTGCATAAGTACACATCCCAACCCAACTCTAGAGGCATCACAATACACTAAAAAACTATTCGTACCTTCCAGTAAAGTCAACACCGAAGCGAAAGTAAGTCTATCTTTCAACTCTTGGAAACTCTTCTCACACGCTTCCGACCACACAAACTTAGCTATCTTTTGAGTCAAGGCCTTCAAAGGAGAGGCAATGGAAGAAAAACCCTCAACAAATTTACTATAATAACCTGCCAAACCCAAGAAGCTTCTAATGTCTATATGTGATAGAGGTCTTGGTAAACTCTTGAATGCATCCGTCTTTTTAGGATATACCTCAATACCCTTACTTGACACAATAAGACCAAGGAATGCTACGAAACTTAACCAAAATTCACACTTGCTAAACTTTGCGAAAAGTTGATGGTCCTTAAGTACTTGCAATACAATTCTCAACTGGTAGACATGCTCATTCTCACTCCTTTAATAGATCAAAATATCATCGATAAACACTATCACAAACATGTCAAGATATTGTCGGAATACTCTATTCATTAAGTTCATGAACACCGCTGGAGTGTTAGTCAAACCAAAGGGCATTACTAGAAACTCATAGTGACCATATCGATTTCGGAAGGCCATTTTTGTAATATCAACCCCTTTCACCATCAATTGGTGATAACCCGAATGAAGATCAATCTTAGTGAAATAACTAGCCCCTTGAAGTTGGTAAAACAAGTCATCAATTCTTGGAAGGGGATACTTGTTCTTAATAGTCACCCTGTTCAATTGATGATAATCGATGCACATTCTAAGAGACCCATCTTTCTTTCTAACAAATAACACTGGAGGACCCGATGGAGAGATACTCGGTTGAATAAAACCCTTCTCGTGGGCATTGAGGCAATTGCTAAGCCACCCTCAATCAAACCATCACCACTAAGGCATGATCAAGGACACTCCCACGATCCATCTAAGGCTTCACGAGCCATGGAGTGGCTCGTCTAGAGGAGCCAATTTTTGGGCAGCCTTAAGGAAGCTACTGCCTCCACCTCCACGACTGGGACCATGACTCATGGTGACCACCACTGGTCGTGAAGGCCCTCGTGTTCATGGGGCAGTGCCTTGGCAAGGCTTGGTCAACCTTGGCCCTTGCCTTGGCCCTTGTATTGGCCCTTGCTTTGGCCCTTTCCCCTTTTCCCTTGGCCCTAGGCCACCTCCTTGACCCTAATCGTCAAATGTAGCTCTAGATTAGCCTATTAATTTCTGGAGTGTTACAACAACACAAACACCTGGAAGGTGACATTCCCCTTTAAATATTGAGGAACGATAATCACCAAAACAAGAAACTTAGCCTAGGGCAAAGCCCAAAATCCAATCCCAACTCCTAAAACAAACTATCAGAGTTGAAACACAAACTTCTGAAATTGAACACTCTACTCCAAAGGATGATCATCCCGCGAACAATAAGACTGCACTGAGCCTAGATGTAGTGACCTAGTTCTACCAAGATAACTTTTGGAAAATTTACACCATGTACCCACAAACCACTCTCCCACAACAAATGTGAGCCAATCACCCCCAATCATGGGAAACCAAGCTGGTAGGCAGCGTATAAACATTTTCAACTGACCGATAATAGATCAAAGGTACTAACTCCCATCAATTAACACCACAAGCTACCCAATATGACAAAAGCAAACCTCCCTTCTTGAGCAAATACAAAACCATGGGTTTCACAAATTACTTTGACCTCATTTGTACATGTACCTTCTAAGAAAATTTACATTCTCCAACAGAAGGTAATGTCTGGAGCCACCAAGAAACACCACCACTCCCACTCCAATCACAAACAAAACCTCAACAACTACCAACCCAAATATGAAGAACCAACCACAACAATAACAAGGCACAATAATAGATCGCACCTCGAAATCCCAGCTAGCCATAACTAATACTAAGACCACTAGAAAGAAACTAATCCAAAGAAACCGAACGAGAGAATCATAACTTTGCACGCTAGAATGACATTAAGTCAAAGGAAGAAAGTGTTCAACTAGGACTACCCTAACACCGTAGAAGGCCATACTACCCTCCATACACCTCCAACAACTAACAATCTCCCAAATATTACTTTAAGAGAATGTCACACAACTAATACAACCTAATAAGCCGACTAGGTCCAACAACATAACAAATTAAAATCAATAAAAAGGGTCTATCCACCTATCTAACAATTATCGGCATCAGAATAAAACATACAATAATGGTGGAAAAAGGGAAAACATAAATCTTGAGACCACTATCATAACAAAACCACCAAGGAAAAGGCACGGGAAGTTACTAAACGACTACTCCCGATCAGAGGAACACGACCTAGTAGATCCACTATTAATAGAAATCAACTACAGGATATAAAACACATACACAATCCCTAATAAAGTTAACACAACTATCAAGAGATGGATAACAAGTCAAATAGGAACGAATGGGTATGAAAACCTTAAAATCATACAAAATAAAAAATAATAGGATAGAACAATGGAATCACATCCAAAGAAGGGATACTTGGAGCTTGGGCCTTTAGCCGGCCAGTAGAATCATAGAACAGATTGTGTCCAACCTCCACCTGAACAACTGAAGAACCACTAGTATCACTCAGGGCACCACTTTTGATTGATGGTTTTATCAATCCATGAGACTAACCCAACTGAACATTACCCATTGTGGTCCCACAATGGGCACAAACTGTAGAATGATGGACAAGATCTAGATAGAAAAAGGTCAACCCACTCTAGCTTAGAATAGAATAAGGAAAAAATATATAGAAGATCAACTCCCGCCTGAGACACTCCCTGCATAAGTGGCCAAATCCTTCACAATCATAGCAACCTCTAAGTACTGAAGCTCGACATGAGAAACATGATGAGCTACCCTACCTACCTCTATTAGGCCCAGTACCACTCCTAGATGATAAGTCCACGATTTGGAATCATTTAGGGCTTAATTTGGATAGATTTAGTGTCCTCAACTGCATATTTTATCTCAATAACTGATGTAAATGCTTGAATTTCAGGTATTTGAACTTAGAGACAAAGCATGGACAATATGGAGTAAAAATGAACAAGGCAGCTGAAAAAATGAAGAAAAGATGGCTTGAGGATCACCGAATGCACTAGGCGAGTCCCCGATGGGCTGTAATCTCACCTAAAGTTCCAGTGTGCTGAGCCCTGAAAGAAAATATCAAGTTGGCGATGAAAAGGAGTAGTTGGCACATCATCGAGCAGTTCCGCGAAGCAGCAACATATCACCCAATGATTCAAAATGCGAAGATGCTAAAGGCAAAAGCTAAAAGGCGATGAACCAGACCAAAGGGCGGATCGCCGAGTATATTGGTGATCCTGACTAATTTCGCTGAGCGATCCTTCACAACACAAATTTTTGAAAACTATAAATACCTGCTAAATTCTTAGCTTAGTATCAATCACTTAAGAAAATTTTTAGAGAGAACATTTTAGCTCTAAGTTCTGAGAGACATTGTTCTTGAGCTTGAAGGGTCTTCAAGAATCTTCATCCTTGATGTGTTTGAAGACCTTTTCTATTGTACTCATTTGATGGAAACACTTTTTGGTATCAATTTTTATCTCTTTTACATGTCTACCTAAAACCCCAATTCTTGGGGTGTGATTATGTGAATATGGGTTAAATTTACTATTGGATTTTGTTTATTGTTGGTTTATTTTCTGTTTATATGTGATTTTTTTTAGTAGTTGTGTTTGAGCTTAATGGGATTGTAGTTGCAAATACAATTTCATCTTCGTGTTTTTGGCTTGCTCGAGAGAGAGATTTTAAAACCAAAACTACTAAATCGATAACCGGTGGTTATTGGGTCATCATGGGTTCAGCTCGAGAGACTGAATCCTAGGCTCTTTCTCACACATTCAGCTCGAGAGAGTGAATGGGCTAAGGCGGAGGTTGTGCTTAAAACTGGCAACTCGATGTTCGAGAGAAACCGAGTTGATTCGGGCTAAGCTGCTCGAGAAAGAATTTACCCCCACTAAAGTCTAGCCTAGTTACATATGTTCAACGAATTACTATCAATAGCATTTACCCGATTGTTTATTTTATCCCATGTTCCTACCACATCCCAAGAATCTTGTCTCCCTTACTCAAATCTTCTTATTTTTGATGTTTTAGTTGTAATTGCTACAAACCCCCAATTGATAATTGACATTCATGTCACTTATTTTTTATTTGATAAGTGTTTATTCGTTAATATTTATAGCTATGATTGATTAGAACATAATTTTACTTCTCTATTTGATTCTCGGTTATTAACTACTCCCTTGGGACTCGACCCTAACCCTTAGTTGGGTTATATTAATATTGTACAATCCTAGATACTTGTATTGGAAGTTGTGCCTTGATTACGCAAACATCAAAATGGTGCCGCTGCCGGGGAGTGGTGTTGGTTGAGAATCTTTAGTTTAGTAAAAAAAAAATCTTGTTAGTCGTAGTTCTACTTACTTAATTTTTAGTTTTGTTTTGTTGGGTTGTATTGAAAGTAGGAAGTATGAGCGTAAATGGGAGCAATGGCAGCCAAGTAGGCCATCAAGACGACATTGGAAACCTCAACAATGTAAATGAGCCTCATGCTAATGAGCCCCATTTCATGGGCGGTATTGGTGCCATTCGCTTGCCTCCGGCTGAAGGGAATGCGGTATTCCACACCACGAGTACAATGTTGCAACTCTTGTAACTAAAGGGACTTTTCAGTGGTCTAGCTAATTAAGATCCTCATGAGCTCATTAGAAACTTCATGGATGTGTGCGGGCCATTCTCCTTTTAGAACATATTCCAAGAGTCGGTTCATTTGAGATTGTTCCCATTCTCTTTAATAGGAGAAGCAAGCAAGTGGCTAGCTGAATTTTCACGCGATTCAATCACTTCAGGAGAGGAGTTGGTTACCGCATTTAATGTGAGATTTTTCCCTCCCTCAAAGATGATGACTCTTAGGGACATCATCCAATTTTTTAAACGTTTGGAGGGCGAGCAAATTCGTGAGACTTGACTGCGATTCAAGAAGTAGGTGCTTCAATGCCCAACCCATGGCTTGCCTGACAACGTGTTGCTGCAATATTTTTACCGGAGCCTTGACTCGGTAAATAAGGGCATCGCTGACCAACTTTCTCCAAGATGTTTAATGCAACAACCTTATTTGATAGCAGCACAACTATTGGATGAAATGACCAAAATCAACAGGGCCTGGTATACCCGTGAAGATCAGGTATCTCCCCTTGCATTCAAATTGACCAAGGAGAAGATGGAGAAGGATCAAGAGAGGGACCAAAATATGGCCAAGATCATGAAACAACTTGACATTTTGTCTAAAAATGTCATGGGAGCTGGTGCTTGAGGTGTCAATGCCGTGGGTATCATGTGTGCTAATTCGGAGAAGTCCAAGTTTGAAGCATTGTATAATGAGGAGGTAAATTGTCTATCCAACCAAGGTGGTGGTTATCGGTCAAACTACCCGAGGCAGGGTGGTATCCAAGGTTAGGCTAGAGATGAAGGTTTGAAAGATCGAGATCGCGAATGGAGGGATCGGAATCCCAATTGGATGGAGGAGGAGAAGGATATATATGTACCTCCCCACGAGCGCCAGAAGCAGAAGGATTCGGAAGGTGGTAGGTATGAGGATATGTTTTCTCGTATGCTCAACAAAGTTGAGGGATCGAACAAGACCTTAAAAGAAATGAAAGAAGATGTGTCAACCCTTAGCCAGACTGTTACCTCCCATTCATCTCGATCAAGCAGTTAGAAACCCAGATGGGTTAAATTTCGTAACATTTGAATCCGCGACAACAAGGGGGATTGCCTAGTGACACTATGGCAAACCCCAAGAATGAGATGTGATGGTTGACTAAAGCATTGTTTGGGAGGCAACCCAAAACTCTTTTTACCGCTTTATGTTTATATTTTGGTAAAATAATGGTGTGTTGGTTGTGTAGGCTAAAGTGTTAGGAAATAAGGAGATTGGCAAGCAAAAAGGTCCAGTCGGAGAATCACCGAAGCTGTCGGTGACCCCGACCCACACCGCCGTTGGACTCAAGACAACGTTAAGGTACAGTCTGTAAAACTCGGCGTGCCCAAGAAATTATTGGCGAGTCGCTGACCTGATCGGCGATTTCGATTCTTACCACCGTCTGGATTCCCAAATTTGACTGTGGGTTCTGAAAAATTCGGTGAGGTAGGTAATTGCTCGGTGCGACGTCGAATGGTTTGGAAATATTGACTAATATCACCGAATGGGCGAGAACTGAATGGTTTTTGAGGCCAAAGGTTTAAATTCTCAAAATCTTTCACTCCTATGCACTTTCATTCTTCCAAACACACACCTGCACATTATTCTCTATATTTTTCACATTTTCTAAGTGTGCTAGTTATCGATTTGTGCTTGGAACTTGGATTACATTGCTGCCTAGCGATTCAATCTTAATGTAGTCAGCATCAAAGGTTGGTCTTTGAACCCTGCGTTCCTTTTATTGAATTTTGTAATAAAATGCAATGATATTATTTTGTTGAGATGTGCTGAGCCTCCGTGATCTAAATTATTTTTGTTTGATTGCATGTAATTCAATACTCTGGCCAATAATGCCTTTACTATCTGATTCCTGTAATTCATGCCTTGAAATGGATGAATGTTTGTGGGGTTGTGCATGCGTGTCGATCGGTCTAGGCTTAATTTGAGTTGTGCATGACTTGATTTCATTTTCAGGGGTTGCGGGATTGAATTTGAAAAATTAGGTTGAAAATAGGCACGTTAGGCAGTTTGGCGAGCTAGGTCTAGCTCGCCGAACCACTCGGTTTCCCCTAATGTCCCTATATCGCCTTTATTTTCATGCTTCATTTGTTGATGGCTCTGTAATTTTCGTCGAGAAGCCTGAGTTTGCCGAACGCACTCGGTGACTCACCGAAAGTAACCTTGTTCGCCCTTTTTGTTTGCACCCCTGAACCCTGTTTGCACTATGACTTTTGGCGAGCCTCTCTGTGCTCGCCAAAGAGATTCCGCGACTCGCCGACTGCTTTGGCGAGTCTGTCTGCAAATGTTCCGCTAAGCTCTTTATGTAAGATTTTCTAACTTCTCTTCAAGATTTTGCAGACTACTAAATCAAGAGCCACTTAAAGGATAGTACCAGCCCAAGAGAACTCCAAAGGGATTGTGATAAATGAGGATGTAGCCACATCAAAGGGAAAACCTACGAAACTACCCATAACTAGTGGGAAAGGCAAAGGCAAGAGGCCCACGTCTACCAAGAAGACCATTACTCTAGACCCTAATATCCCTTCATGGGCCCGGGGATTTTTTGCAGCTATGTGCATGTGTTTCTGGCGGACTCACACTCAACAGACCTTGGTGAATCCGGCACAAATGATCCCCCTGAAGTAACCACGGGCATTGAAGCCCATACTCAGAGTGAGGCATCGGGTACTGATGCGCAGACAGTTGGAGCGACTGCTTAGACAAGATCCCCTCTTTACCTCCCTCTATGTCCTTATTTCTTCTAACTACTGGATAACCTTATTTGCATTTCAGGACAAATGCTTTCATTTGTGGTGGGATGAGACTCACCTTTTGTGTGAATTTTAATGTTGATATTTTGTTGATGCATTTGGGTTGCTATGCTCGTTGATTGAGTTTTATGTTGTCTTCATGAATGTTTGAGATTGTGGCTTCTAGTTTTAAATTATAAAATGATTTCTTTTTACCCTTCCAAAAAAATTTGCCACCTCTAGTTTGTTGAATGTGGCTGTTCTTTTGCAAAATTTGAGTCTTGGTTCCAATCAATACCGCTGACTCAAATAGTGCTCTCAATCGAACGAACATGATTGTGCAGCTACGACGAGGCCAAATGAAGTTGCATAGGCAATATGTGAACTCTTTGCATCTCGTTGTGACTTGCCAAGTATTGAATTGAGTCTTTTGCGATGAACACTGCACACTAGCAAAAGTGTTGAGTCTTGTTTGTCATTGGTTTCAATGCCTTGTGTGATGAGCTTACTATGAACCATTCATGATGAAACCTAGAATTTGCCCCATTTGTCTGGTCAACTAAGTAACGTGAACTCTTGATATGATCTTAGGCAATTTTAAAGAGTGTAAACCAATTTGATATATACCTCTTTTGTGGCCTACCTTGTGAGTGTGTGAACTTCTTTTGAACCCTTTCGAGCCTTAACCTTTTCTTGGAAGAAACTTGACAAAAAGTGTGACCTTTCTTTATCCATTACCCATTATCCTCTTGAGTTGTGATTTGAAGAGCCAATTTATGCCAAAATCCTAAGTTGGGGGTGCGGTAAAAAGAGAAAGAAAATCAAGAAGTGGAAGAAAGTCATCGATTGACCCATGGTGTTGAGAAAAATGGAACCCCTCCATATAAAAAAAATGAAAGAAAAAGAAAAAGAACAAAAAGAGGTTGTGAAATAAAGTTGAAAAATGAAAAGAAAAGGGGGTTCCCAACTCTCCATGGAAAGTGAATAATGGGATGACTTATGAGCACGAACGATTATGTTGAAGAAAAGGAAAGAAGGTGTTGTTCACACCAAAATTCATGAGGATTATTAGCCACCGAGCCTAAATGACCATTACCTTTGCACTCAGACCCATTACAGGCCTAGAAAAGACCTTTGTGATCTTGAATGAGCTGAAGCAATTGTTGATTGGAAAATACGGGCAAACCTATGAATGAAGTAGTGTATTGTGTTCATCTTTGTGAGTGTGAGCGTTGCATCTGATTCCGGAGCTTTAAATTCCGAACCATTGTGTGTGATTATGGAATCATTTTTGTATGAGTGCATTTGAATATCTTTGATGAGTTTGAACTTGCATTTGAAGCAAGTATTGAGAGCTTGAGATTCTTCAATATTGACAAATCACAACTTGAATCTTTGAGTGTACAATTGATCTTTGCATAAGTAAATTAAGTCTTGTGTACCACTTTTCGAGACATTCTTTTTGAATTGCTGAACTTGAGTTTGCTCGAGGAAAAGTAAATGTTTAAGTTGGGGGTGTTGATGAGTCCACGATTTCGACTCATTTAGGGCTAAAATTTGATATATTTAGTGTCCTCAACTACATATTTTGTCTCAATAACTGATGTAAATACTTGAACTTCAGGTATTTGAACTTAGATACAAAGCATGGACACTATGGAGTAAAAAGGAACAAGGCGGCTGAAAAGACGAAGAAAAGATGTCCTAAGGATCGCCAAATGCACTAGGCGAGTCGCCGATGGGCTGTAATCTCGCCTAAAGTTCCAGTGTGTTGAGCCCTGAAGGAAAAGATCAAGTTTTCGATGAAAAGGAGAAGTTGGCGCATCGCCGAGAAGTTTCGCGAACCAACAACATATCGCCCAATGATTCAAAATGCAAAGAAGCTAAAGGCAAAAGCTAAAAGGCGGTGAACCAGACCAAAGGGCAGATTGCCGAGTATATCGGCGATCCAGACTAATTTCGCTGAGCGATCCTTCACAGCACAAATTTTCAAAAACTATAAATACCTGTTAAATTCTGTAGCTTAGTATCAATCACTTAATCAAAATTTTAGAGAGAACATTTTAGCTCTAAGTTTTGGGAGATATTGTTCTTGAGCTTGAAGGGTTGAAGGGTTTCAACTCCAAGAAATTGGGTATGGGTCTTCAAGAATATTCATCCCTGACCTGTTTCAAGACCTTATTTATCGTACCCATTTTATGAAAACACTCACTACAAGAAATTTCATTTTTAACGACCAATTCTTAGCGACAGAATATGAATCCGGTCGTTAATAATATATCTATAACGACAAAATATATTTTTTTTGTTAAAAGTTAATTTTTAATTTAATCTCATCGACCAAATAATTTCCGGATGTTAAAAAAGTTATTATCAGGTTGTTAATTAATAATAAAGAAGGGCCCTCTTTAATTATTTTATAAAATAATATCACACGTCTCTCTACATACCCCACCCAGGCCCTCTACATACCCCACTCCTCCCCTCCATTTGGAACAACAAACACTAATATTGTCAAATTTTTGGGTTTGTTCGCTTTGTTGTTAGAGAAATCAGGGGCAAGATCTACAGGTGAATCAGCTCTCCTCTACAGTTAGAGAAAATTCAGCAGCTTGGAGGATATGGGTGCTTCTCTCTAGTTCTGTTAGAGGTTTCGGGATTCTTGATTTCCATCTTCCCACATTTTATCAGTCGTACGTCTCTCTCAGTTCAAGAAAATGAGCTTTAGTTTGTTGGAGGAAAATTAGCAAGAAGATAAGATCCAAAGCTTGCGTCAATTTCTAGGTTTGTTGAGAAAAATTAGTCGTGGGTTTCTCAGTTCCATCTATTTAAGGAAATTATGTATCTCTATTTTGATTGCAGAACACATTCTAATTTGATGTAAAGAGAATCGTTCTTGTCTTCTTACTTCTAGTCGGCTTATGGGTATGCTAGATGATTGAGTATTCTTCTCTTTGGGGTAAATTTATGCTATTTTTACTTTGAATTGCTTTGTGGAATAATTAATTTTTCCAAATTCTGTAGTTTCCCTGATTTTTTCAGTTTCCATTTAGGTTTGTTTTTTCTCTTTTTAACTGAAAACGTTTTTCTGCTTTATGCACTAGTGTAGTTTAGTCATATCCTTAATTAATGTGTGAAGTGAATCCTTTAATATTTTTGCATCCATGTTTTTTCGATATCTTTTCTTATGGTTCAGGTCATAGAAAAACATAATTGCCTCACTTCTTCTTTTGATAAAGTAAAGGATAAAACTGTGTCACTTATAATATGATTTGTTTGTATAGACTGGAGTTAACTTCTTTCTCTAGCTCTTAACAAATATTTATTTAGCTTATTCTTGCTCGACTTAACGTGTAACCTAATTGTGATTCACTGCATCCGAGTTCACTTTCAAAGTTACCATTTTGACTAGTTTGTTGGCAAGCATCAATCTGAAAAAAGGATAGAGCTTGGACATTCTTTTTAACTGTCTTATTTGACGTTTGAATCTTGTCTAATCTCTATGGATAAGTGTGTGGTGATACTTGAATAGAAATTTTTTTGATGCTATTGTTTCTTTGCAATGATGTCATCATATCTCTTCATTCATGTGCCTCTCTTTGACAATGATGTACTAGATATTTGCTTGAGATATAATCCATCTTCTCTTATAACTTGATTATGTAGGTTCCAAGGATCTAAAAATTTACTTTTAGAAGAATCAAAATCACCTCGAGTTTTGGAATATGTTTGCATAGTATGTACTGAAGATCCATTATGGAATCATTCTCTAGTTCAATAGCTATCTATCATAACAAGTATGTCCTGTAGCTATCTGTGTCTTTTTGAAGTTTGCTTTTACTTGAAAGCCAAACAACAATATATATAAATCAACCCATCATTACATATTTTGGCTATTCATTTTACAAGGCAACAAAATTGATAACGATTTCATTTTGTTTGCTATGTACATAAGTTTAGTATTTTTGAATGAAAATAGGGAAGGCAACAAGAAAGTTATTAATCTTTATCCTGAACTTTAATTATCAGTCCTTGTCTCTGTAAAATCTAGTAATAGGTCACTATGTATATCCTTACAACAACTATTCCCTGAATCTGCTTGTCTCTGCTTAGAATTGGTTCATGTATTAACTGGTTTTAGGATTCTCTAAGACAACCAAATCACTTCTTAGTAGATGGTTATTGTTTTCCTTATTTGATGCATAGTGGATTCTCAAAGACAACCACAATTACAACTTATATTGTCGTGTTAAATTGACAGCTTCTCTTAATACTACTCATGTCAGGACCCGATTCCTCGAATCATGATGGCACCTACTATAACCCACCAGTAGGTAAGCCAACCCGTAACCCGGAACAACAAGTAATGGGTCTGAGGGCAAAAACTAAACAAGAGCAGGCAAAATTTAAGATAACAACATAACCAGGCGGAAGCAAACCAAAACATATATACAACTAAAGATCCCTCCCAGAACCTGGAAGTCACTAGTACAGAACTACTAACAAAACGAGAACAAGTCTCAAAAGTGGACCACAAAGACTGGACTGTCTCGAAAGGTAAAAGACAAGTCTATATACACAGATGTAGATTGAAATAGTACAAAACGCCGTGTGCTCACCCCTGTCTCCGGATCAGACTACTCCAAAATGGATCAACGTTGGCCACTGGTGCTCGAATCTGCATCACGAAACAAATGCAGAAGGTAGCATGAGTACCAAAACAACATGTACCCAGTAGGCATCATAGGACGACTGAACTTGAAAAGTAAAGGCAATATGAAAGAAGGAATAACAAAAACCGAAGTCAAGAACGAAAATCTAACTAACACTGGAATGCACACGAGTGTAGAAAGAACTAACTAAAGTAATCCATAAGCTAATTACACCTAACTGGACCCCTATAAGCCCAGAAGGTACACTCGAGCACAAGTTAATAAAAATCTGTACGGACCCCCATAAGCACGACGAGTACACAAAATAACTATAACTAAAGAGAATTGCATATAAGAACCCAAGAAGGGAGAACATCGAACCAGAACCTCAATCATAATTAGTAGAATCTGACAGTACGGAGGTCGGACCTCGAACCGGATGCTCACCAGAAATACCCAAGTAACCAATCACAAGTATCAAGTATCTGAGGTCGGAACTCTAACCGGATGCTCTATATAAGTATCTGGGCAATAGAAGCCGAACCTTAGACCGGATGCTCCATATAAGTATCTGGGCAATAGAGGTCGGACCTTAAACTGGATGCTCCATATAAGTATCTGGGCAATAGAGGCCGGAACTTAAACCGGATGCTCTATTTAAATATCTGGGCAATAGAGGCCGGACCTTAAACCGGATGCTCTATATAAGTATTTGGGCAATAGAGGTCGGACCTTAAATCGGATGCTCTATAAAGGTGCCAATGTAGCTGCTGAAAGAGTACTAATTGATCCACGCTCATAAATGTCCATGGAGTGTCGCCCATACTTAGCCAATCAATGTAAGTCCTTGGAACCGAATTCGAAAATCAAATTCAAATTGTGAAATAGAACCAGTGTCGCCGACATAACTCGTGAAGCCGTAACATCTGGGAAATAAGGATAACTATCTTCGGAGCAAGCGTATCGCCTAGCTAAAGCCCAAACTATCAGACTCAAGTCTGCTACACCAGTCTACAGGGATCTAAGCCGGCGGAGCGACGTCGAGGTAAAACTAAGGCCTATCGGATCCGAACCATGTATTTCTAAGGCAAGTGCTAGTCAAACCTAAACTAAGGCCCAGCATGCTTCAAATAAACAGTATTTAAGCATGCAAGCATTCCACATAGCGAGGAGTGTCAATTAATAACACAAAGCATACTCACAGTTACCCGATAATTCTCGAAATAGGCCGAAAACATGATTTTTAAACACCTATACGAGATTCAATAACTACCCAACCCAAATCCCAACTAATCAACATGCATTCACATTCTCGAGCTCAATCTATGAGAGGGAAACCGTAGTCTACCTGTAGGCCGATCACACGCTCTCCAAAATCACTTCTTCGTTGCTTTTCCATTCCGAACGTCCTCGAAACACTGCCCCGCTATCAAAAATAGAGTTACAACGTTATTACGGTCGTTTAGACACCAAAATCACCACAAACAAAGACAGATCAATTTTGGAGTAAAAACGGGAATCGTGGGACCCACACCGAACTGTCCGAATTTGACTCCGTCAAGATACCCTAAACAGCACCCCAAACTTGTGTTCCAAAATGGAACACAATTCGGGGCACAAAACGCAGCAAAAACCAACAAGTAAGAAAATCACACTTTAATCAACTAAATGAAAACCTACAGCAGTCTAAACTCAAAGTCTACAAGTATCTAATGGTGCCCAGCACTCCTTGAACACTCTATGACGAATCCACGACAATTTTCAACACGTGGGACTTCGAATCACCCAAAACCGAGCTAAAATGAGTGAGATATGACCAAAACAAGGATGCCAAAAACAAAAGCTCGAAAAAGGATACAACAGTCAGGTTTATCGCGAAATTTACCTCGAACTACGCGTACCCAACAACTTACAAACACTCTAAAGTGAAGCCACCAAAAATACCAAGCTCCCGCATTTCGAATCGCCTAATTCGGTTGAGAGATGAGAGAGTTATGAGGGTTTTAAGTTTGGAAAAGTTTGCTGATATATCTGCATTTATAGCAGATATTTCTGCAATTTTTCCCAAAACTTAAAAACCCCGTGCACGCAAACGAGATATGCAACCATACCAAATTTGATATTCCAGACACAATGGCATAGTAAAAATTTCTATACGAGGTCATCTTGACAAAACGTGGGTTCCACACCCAAATGTCATTTTAAGTCAAAAACCACAAAAGAGCTCCGAAAAAAATCGAAAACCTCTAGACACAAAAGAAAGGTCAATCTAGACCAAACTTGACATTCCGGAGCTAACCACGCTGACGGAATTCTCATCCGAGTGCATTTACTCAGAAAGTTGACCAAAGTCAAACTTAGGCTTAAACTAAAAGTTAAAACGCCTAATCGCACCGACTCACATTGAAAACCTCGGGAGTCATGCTGACCATGCTACTAGCCTAAAATGATCCTTACGGAGCTGATGGAATTATCAGAAATGGATTCCGATGTCATCTTCTTGAACTGTTGATCGAAAATGATCGTTCAAGGTTTATAAGCTCCAAAACACAAAAGCTCGCACCAAAACCAAACGAACGACCAGGTGACCGAACTGTCAGTCCCAGCAAGTCATAAATGACTTGGGGTCGCTACAGGAATGCTCTAAACAACACACTGAAGGCAATACACAGAAATGACCAGGAGGGTCAAAACAACTCATCTTCACCTTGCTGCGACTAATAATCTGGAAAAATTCTTGGAAATTTCATCACTTTAAAGGTAAGTTTGGATTCTTATAACTATGAATTTTTTTGTGAAATGCCTCATTTTTCTCAAATCTTAACTTGTATTGTATGATTCCATATCAGTTTCTTTTTTCTGTTTTTGTGTTTGTGCAATTGAGCATATTGGTGGTAAGCATATATGTTGAATGTACTAATGTGAGAACTCTTGTTAGTATACTTGATTGAAAATCAAATGAGGTGAGATAATGATTATTGTTATAGAAAAGTGATTGTAAAGAATGGACTGCAACTGAAACTTGGAAGCAAGTTGTTGTTTATTGACTTGATAAGCAGTAGGAAATAGGAAGAAAAATGGATTATCTTCATAATAAAGAATGGATTCTCTTAAGACAACCACATCAGTTCTTAATAGATGGTTATTGTTTTACTTATCTGATGCATAGTGGATTGTCTAAGACAACCACAGTTATAACTTATATTTTTGTGTTAAATTGACAGATTCTCTTCATATTGTTCATCTTTACCTTGCTGCAACTAATAATCCGGACACATTCTTGGAATTTCCATCTCTTTAAAGGTAAGTTTGGATTCTTATAACTATGAATTTGTTTGTGAAACGCCTCATTTTTCTCAAATCTGAACTTGTACTATATGATTTCGTATCAGTTTCTTTTTTTTTGTTTTGGTGTCTGTGCAGTTGAGCATATTAGTAGTAAGCATATATATATGTTGAATGTCCTAATGTGAGAACGCTTGTTAGTATACTTGATTGAAAATAAAATGAGGTGAGATGATGACTGTTATTGTAGAAAAGTGATTTGCATCTCATTCTGTAAAGAATGGATTGCAACTGAATCTTGGATGCAAGTTGTTGTTTATTGACTTGAACAGCAGTAGGAAATAGGAAGAAAAATTCTCGTTTAAGTGCACTAATACCACATATTAAATAACTGCCAAGTGAATAAGTAGTAAATAACAGTATTCATTCTTTGTGCATGTAGTTTGTTTTTTTCCCATTCTATGATGAAGTCCTTTTGCTTAAAGAAGACTATTGTTTCATCTTTACCATGTATCCTTAACTTGTCTCCTACTGTCTTGATTGTATTTTCACATTAATGAAATGATATATACCTGCTTCTAGTTGGATTAATGTGCAAATGTGTGCCTATTGTTCTGTCTCTTACGATAGCATTTGTGAATGGAAACTAATATAGAGTGTTTCAAGAGATTTTGGAGTATGAAGTTCATTCTAAAATTTAAAAAGAGAGCTGAAAGATTGCTGCAAAAATGAATACAATGTAATCTTTTAGGACTGAAAGGTTTAGTGCAAGTAAATACACTGTATACAAGAAAAGTTAGATAGACAACATGATTTGAATCTGATTTGTCTAAGTTGTTTACTGATTCAATTACTGAGTTGATGTTATACATTAAGGTATGTCATAGGTGTGTTAGATGCACTGAATTTTTTAGGAGAAAACTAATTCAGTTAGTACTATAGTGACACTCTTTACCCAAGAGACCAAAGTTCTTTTTGAAGCTATTAGATTGCTTGTCCATAGGTAAGTTCTACATGTTCTATCTATAAGTTTCATGATCCTTTTAGGCAAGATGAAAATTTGTGCCTAATAGGTTTGGACACCGAAAACTATTGATTATATAAGCTCCAATTTTCCAGCATACATGACGAGTCTAGTTGTCTAACATTTCAATTTTTTCAGTAATTTTATCTATAAGAGGTATACATGTGCTATTGTTAGTTTCATGGAAGACAGAGGAACCCCCAAATACTTCAAGGGTAGTGTGCCCTTAATGAAACTCTCCCACCATAGTTTCTCTTTGTCATAATATATAATTTTATTAACCAAGTATAAGTTATGTACTAGTTTAAAAAAAACTGAAATGTAAAACGCCATTACAACATATGAACTACCAGTTTCCAGACCACAAAACTTTCTACTAATGACTAGCCTATGATACCAAAAATAAAGAAATTCATTACTCTATGGATAGAAACTTAACTGCTCAAGTCTTTGTGCTAGTTTGCTCTTTGTATGACCCTAAAGTGCATCTCCGGATAATTTGTCTAGTGAACGTTTCAGTAACATTCATTTGGTGCCAGAAGATCATTTTGTTTTTTCATGCCAAATATGGTACACACAAGCTGCAGATGTCCTATTTCTACTGCTTTACT